>JACDOX010000349.1:126404-139283 GCA_014549065.1 Cardinalis cardinalis
TACAGAAGGCTTAAAAAGTTACTAATGAAAAACTCGTGACTCTCTCCTCAGAGTCCTGACACAGCCTGACCATGATTGGTCATTAAGTTAGAACAATTCACATGAAACYAATAAAATAACCACCTGTTGGATAAACAATCTCCAACCACATTCCAAAGCAGCACAACCCAGGAGAAGCAAATGAGATRATATTGTTTTCCTTTTTCTCTGAGGCTTCTCAGCTTCCCAGAAGAAGAATCCTGGGCAAAGAGGATTTTTCWGAAAATATGATGGTGRCAGAAAGGGTCACTCTAAWCTTCTGGATTCTGTACATTGGCAGGTGACATCAGAGAAGGACTGTGACAAGACCTTGATTCTTTACTCCAGGGAKTCAGGGATGAAGGAAATATGTTCCAGAGTGGGGACAACTCAGACATGGGCTCTTTTCAGGCAGGAGCAGTGATCCTTGGTGGCTTTTTCTTCCTTGTACTTTTCCTTTTTTCTGTTAGTGTTTTCCTTCCATTTGCTGCRAAGGCACTGTGCTGCTCACCCCATTTTTCCTTCCAGGAGAAGGGAGACAAAAAAAGAGAGCTGTGACCTTCCCTGTGACCACAGAGGGGCAAGATCTGGTTTTCCAGGGAAAGGTTTCAACACCAGCCCATCCCAGGTGGGGAATGCACCCCCAGGATATGTGTAACCCCACATGTTGGGACCCAGGACATCCYTCTGGCTGTCCTGGATGGCTCAAGCCCCTGCCAGGGGGCTCAGAGACCTTGGCACAGAGCCCAAGACACCTCTGACTTTGATTATGACCCATGGAGCAAATTGCCACCTTTATATGAAGAATTACAAGTCAAGAGAGTTTAAGTAGAATGATAGTTAGTTTGTCACAGAGTGAAAAGTAGAATTTTGGGGTTTTTAGAATGGGGGCTCAGGGTCCCAAGATGGAGGAATTTGGGCATGCCCCATCCTTCTTCCTTCTTCTTCCTGGCCTCCATCTTCTGGGTGATGCTGGCACTTTTGGATTGGTTTAAGGTATGAACTCACTGTCTAACATAGGTGATAGGTATTGGGAAATAATTGTAAATAAAGTACATGTAGTTTTTAGTGTAAAAGACAACACTGCCTCTGAGGGCGGTCAGAGTGCCTCTGTCTGACCTGCTGAACAGACCTCAGCAGGCCAGGGAAAGAATGTTATAGATAGAGAAATACTAAACAACTTTGAAAACTACAGCTGAAGAACTCTGACTCCTTGGACTGCCAGGCTGGGAAAAGAGACTTTTTACACATCTCGGGGTCACCCTGAGCAGCMGAGATTCCGAGAYCCACAGAGGTGCCTGTGCCAGCCAGACCCACAAAGCCACCACAAGAGGTGGCACAGGGAAAGGCAGGGACACAGGGGGTGTTGGTCCCTGAGAGGGAGCACGAGGTGAAGCCCAGATGGACAAGGACACAGGGGACAGCAGGGACAGTCTGTGTGGGTCCTGGCCATCACTTTGTTGCTGCTGCTTCCAGGGAAGGCAAACATCACTCATTTTGTCATGGTCTCCAGCCCTTGCCACCACAGGAACCCAGCAGGTAATACCTTGCCATCCCTTCTGCATTGTTCACCCAGCCTCAAGTTTAATTTCCAGAGAAGTTTRAACAAGAAAACCTGTAGGGGGATGCAGTATGGGTAAATGAAGGGGGTATAGAATGTAATCTTATCCCCCAAAGAGTTGCAGCTGAGCTAATTACTAAAGACTGGGAGCAGGCCTGATGTTAACATGCCACACCTGTAGCCAATAAGAACAGTGGTATAAAAAGAGTGGATTGGTAGGATTTGGAGTCAGTTGGCTGCTGTGAGGAAGAGGAACAGTCAGTGCCTAGAGGAGCTGCCTACAAGAAACATCAAGGAGATGTGAAACTGGCAAAATGGAACCTTTGCAATGTAATGATAATAGAGCTCTTGCAATATAATGACAACAAAAACCACCACCACCACCATGGAAGCAGTTTAATTTCTTGATGGCATTCCAAAGCAATCCCTTCACCTGTGRTATCTCACATAATTACTGACAGCACTGAGAGGAAAAACCTTGTCCTTGCYGCTCATGAATGTCCAAGGGAACCTAATGCACTGTTATTATTTTGCAAGAGCTCCTTTCATTCATGATTTATATGATTTGATTTGATTTATAAAGGGAGACAGCAAAGCAGTTGTCACCTSTTCCTCCCATGCAGGGATCAGGTTTGAGCAGAGACAAGAGGTGAGTGCTGCTTGGTGACAGGTTATTGCCAAGGTTGAGATATGGGGCCTTTTTGTTTTATTCTCCACCTAAATTAGTTACTGCAAAGAGATTTCCCTTGTGGGAAATGCGTTTCAATATTTATTTCCTACCTGACACTTTATTATTCTTTTATTGAGTGGAATGTGTTCTTGCTCTCTCAGAACAGGTTTTCATGCAGAACTTGCTATGACACTGGTTTGTAAACTCACACCATGTGCCTGATCCTGTTGGCTGTGCAAAATGAAAAACTGTCTGGGGGCTGACCCCTTGTCCACCCTCAACATTAAAGGTAATGCAAACATCCAGATCAACTTGACTCAAGATGGAAATAATAAACGTTTTTTTCATATTAATTTAAAAAAAAGAGAGGGTTGGGGGCACCTAACACAGCATTCCTATGCATTAGCAGAAAGGTTTCATTCAAAGGGGTTCATTTATATTTTGATAATTTGTGACAATAGGAGAGTAGACTAAGGTGATTTTTATCCACTGGGGAAGGGAACAGCTCAGGTTTTGGGGACTCCAGAGTCTCAGGTTGTTCACTGCCTCTCTCTGCCTGGGASCACGTAAATCATAGAATCATTAGGTTTGGAAAACACCTCTGAGGACGTTGATTCCAACCATTAACCCAGCACCATAAATGATTGGTGATGTCCTGCAGCTGGGGTTGGACTAGCTGGCCTTTAAAGGACCCGTCCAACCCAAAAAATTCTATGATTTTGTGGTCTAATTCTTTCTGCTTTGTACAATGTGTTCAAACGTGCACTGGAGAGGGGCTGGAGATGTGGCCTAGAGGGCAGGGACTCCTGAGCACAAGGGACACTCCCTTCTCCAGTAGTTCCTTCTCACAGGTTTTTCTACAGTCAGGTAGAGGCATATAAATATTTCATTAAAAAGCATCAGACCTGCTTTTCATGGTGGCCTAGGGCTACAGAAAAATAATCCCCAACTTAACAACCTATATGATTTTTATTTATACTTTCCTTGGACAGATTTCAAGATGCATTGTATGGCTCCAAGAAGAGAGAGCAAAACTCCTCCTTGTGTTACACCTCAGACTTTCCATTAAAAGGATGAATGTGATTACAAATTCCTGCAGGTCAAGGAAATTGAATCCTGGTCTTCCACCTCATAGCTGGATTACAAAAAAACCTGCCTCTAGTGATTTAAATATCTTAAATAGTATATAAATATCACATACKAAGGCTAAAACATTGCACCTTCTTAATGCTCTGACTTCAGCAGAATTTCAGTAATTCAGCTGCCTCTGGGGCCCCCTTTATCAAAATATGTGGTAAACACATAAAAGTCACCCCTCAAATGTGATGGAGAACGATCAACCCTTATGGTGCTTTTCCTCAAAGTGGTAACCAAAACTGAGTTGCAAATAGATTTTATGTATTTATAAGGTACAGTGGAAAAGATTTAGCAAGAGAATATTTATAATAGAGCTTTTTCACAAAATAACTCTGTGCAGGACAATATAATATTACAGAGCATATCAGACCTTTACATTAAGAATGTAATCTATTTTTATAATGGAACTATAAGAGTTTCTGCTGATGTTTTGAAGACTGAAATGTGTTTTTCTCCTCCCTGAGCTGATTATTTTTTCTCAATTTGGCATCTTATTTGTATCGTTTCTTCTTATACAATTTTATTGTGACATCTGGCTGTAAAATAAAAAATGTAGCCTACAGGAAAACTTAGAATTGTGCTCCCCACAGTGCATCAGTCAGACAATAAAATAGCCATCACTAAAAAGTGTGTTTACAAAAGCTACTCTTTGTAAATGGAAAGGTTGTGTTTTTTTTATTCCTGGCTTTACATCTGAATGAATGCAGAGGGACGTTTCAGGTGGGGTAAGCTGGGTTCAGGATGGCTCTACCTATTTTTCCTTTCTACCACTTCTGAGGCCATTTAAAAATGGACCTCTGTTGGGTGAGTTTGGGGCTGGGTTTATTTGGTTGGTTGTTTTCTGTCCCTGTGTGTGAGGATTTCTTCCTTTGTGCTCATCCCACCATTCCTTCTCACCCTGTGACCAACTCCCCRGACCCATCTCATGGCTTCCTCAGTGATGTGTGTCCAGATTCAAGCAAAATAATGGTAATTTGGGCTTCAATATCCTCCTTTGAAAAACCATGAATAATACAGCTAACAGGTCAGTGGGAGAGTTAATACTGGATTAGAAGCAGCTCCAAGATTGTTATCACAGTGTTAATACATTTATCTACTGCAGGCTTAGGAAAAGAAGCAAAGCAGCATGATTACCTTGTTACAAATTGATTACATCCATGCAAACACTGTGGAGGAAAGCACAGGCAGATCAAAGCATGATTTTGACAGCAGACTCGCTAAACAAGTTATTTTAGCAATTCCTTAGGAGGCAAAAGAAGGAGAGTCTTGGCTGGAGGCCCCATTGCATGAGCAAGGCCTTGCAGAAGGGAGGGATTGGTTTGGGAAAAGGTGGTTTGGAGCTGGTAAATCTGCTCTGTTCACCTGATTGTGCTGGAAAAGGATTGTACTAAAAGGGTTTGACTAAAAGGGTTGTGCTGCAGGGCTGCCATGCACTGGAATAGGACATGAATGTAGAGATGAAATGGCACCTGCTCTTACAGATCATGGGAGGCATCAAATACTCCTCAGGTGTGAATGTTTTGGATGGTCAGCTTAGGAGAGAATGAGGGGTGCACAAAACCTCCTTGCCTCCACTCAGAAAAGAGGAGAGGTGACCAGTCCAGATGAAGAAAACTCTGTTATTGTTCTCTCAGTGGAAATGAATCCAGACAGGATTTCAGGAATGSCTGGAACTGGCCATTTTTGAGGAGGAGTGGTAAGACAAAACCCCAAATCTGAGGTTTAAATCCCATGCTCTTCTGGTAAAAGTAGAATCATAGGTTTCACAGGATGCTTTGGGTTGGAAAGGACCTTAAATATCACCCAGGAGAGTGTAGGCAAATATATCATAACCCAACCTGTACTGCCATGGCACTSAAAGATATTTCTTTGCTTACCAAAAATCTTCATGGGCTCATGATATTTAGAGTGGCTTTAACAGCTCCTCAGTAAAGAACAGGTAGTCAGCTAAGTGACATCTAGGAAGAAAATCATTCCAACCTATTTCTTCTGTAAGCACCTGTAGCCCATCCCAACTCATCTTGCTGAGGTTATGGGGTTTTTTAAATATCTTATCACATAGATAAGTTTATTATGACCACAGCTCAAATAAATCCATGTAATTAATTTTTCTGCTGGTAATTATCTGCTTATCCAACTGTGATTGTGCAGATCAGAGTAATTGCACTAATTTTACCCAAGTTATTCAAGCCTAATCAGAATGTCTTGTGATCTAAGATAACCCACAGAGTGTATTTCTTGACCTCTTTTACTCACTTCACCCTTAMACAAGTGGAGGTGATAGATCAATTCAATCAATTTGGAATGCAACCAAACTGATCTAAAAGGTCCTTCCCTACCTATCTCATGATCTYGTTGAAGATTTTAGTCAGGAATCATTGATGTCTTCAGAAGGAAACACGACAGCAGGGACCAAGGAACACAGCATCAAGGGAGAAGAGTTGGAGATCAGGTATGGATGGAAGAAGCCATGAGGATAAATTATTCTGGATGTTCTCAACCACCCAGACTCTTGAAGTTTTCYGAGTTCTGCTTTAAAAGCCTTTGGTGTTTCTGTCAGAGCAGATGCAGGAATCAGTTGCATAAGGGCCAGAGTGTGCAGAGGAGAYAAGCACAAAGATAACTCACCACCTTTCTTCTGTTACTTTTCTTCTTCCAGGCCTAAACCTCCAAGGCCACCTGTGATTGCATCAGCAGATGGGGACTTGAGTGTCTSTGAAGAGCCCTTTGTTTCCAGTGGCTGCAGATGGCAAGGGTTAGAATTCAGCTGATCAGATCTGTAACCCCTTGTGTGTTAGATTAATTCCACCTCTGCAAGGTGCAGCACAGCATTTGAGCTGTCAACCCCCAGCTCCAGTAGGGCCAATGGACACAAATATTCACTTTTAGAATCTATGTGACTGATTGTAGACAATTATTTTACAATGAGATTGATTATTTCCTGAAAGTGCAGTGCCCCACTGACTGTAAAACTGGTCTAGACAAGTAGTTTGGTTGTAGGTCCTGGAAGCAGCTTCATCAAGACAGGTGTGACCACTCCAGGCTGATTTCATACTCAACCTAGCCTGCAATCCTTTCCRGATCAACAAACAGGCATTTAATTAATTTTTAAAATGTTACAAAGATGTGAATAAATACTAGACTATTTACAATTATGGATTTTTGAGTGYACACAGCAAAATCCTTGTTTTTTTCACTTTGATAAGGTGCTTAAACTGATGTTGACAATACCTCAACATCAAGAATTGGAATCTGTCTGCAAGATGAGATGTGGTTTAGCACAGCTTGTTGATCTGGAACAGATCAACTGTAAAACTGTAAAAATTATATATACCTGAAATTAAATACCTATCTATGTATCTCTCTATATTTATAAATTGTGTAATCATGCCTTTTCTGTGCTGCAGCCACAGCATTTAACTCAGTTATTTGTACCAAAGGAAAATCTCTTCCCAGCGAGTTAAACTAACACTGTGTAATTTAATTAACCAGTGGATACAAATACRGAGCAGTGTAGTCTCAGACTGTAACATTTCTGATGGTAGCAGAAATACACTGTGGATTTTTCAGTGTCGTATTTGCTGACATTTTTCTTAATAAGCTTAGTGAGTGAAGCTCACTGAAGCACATCATCTCCAGAGACCTTCCTGTTTAGTTTTACTGTGGATTTGGATTTTTCCATTTAAGGCCATTTGAAATCCCAAATGGTCTCCTTCAAAGCCACTTTCACTTAAAAGAAAGTTGCTGCAGCTTCCTGAGCTCCCTTAGAAATCAACTTATCCAAATCATGGCATTAAGTGGGGCAACAGTATTTGATTTCAAACAGTCAGGAAATTGGCTGTTACACAGCTTTGGTGGTACAAAGATGGCTGGTAATTTCTAATTTTAAAGGTCTTTTGGAGGATTCATAAAGCCCTTGAGAATTCTGCAGAGGAACATGATACCATGTTCTGCTAACGAAATAAAGTGTCTGGGAGATTAAGCAAGGGGAAATCTTGCATTAGGATAGGTTGACAAGACAGATGAAACATTAAGAATTCATCCAGCTCATCAACAAAGGTCTGACTACATCTCAAACAGCAGAAATCTCTATGCAAATCTCACTTGGATGCCTTTAAATCTGAATCTGACATGCCAGTCTCATCTAATKCTCCTTTTCCCAACAAAACAGTGCAACGGCTTCATTGGACAGAAGAATGGAGAAATTGCGTTTGCAAGAAGCACACAGATGCTAAGATGCAAAATTAAACTCCAGTGCCAAGTCCCCCAAGACCCTCTTTGTCTGAGGATACAACCAGGGATTGATCTCTGGGAATTACATAATCATTAAGGTTTGAAAAGTCCTCCAAGAGCAAGTCCAGCTTTTGAGCAAATACCGCCAGGCCCACTAAGCCATACCGCAAAGTGCCACACACATTTGTTTTTTGAACAATGCCATGGATGGGGATTCCACCACTTCCCTGTGGAGCCTGTTCCAATGCTTAACCATTCTTCCAGTGAAGAAATTTTGTCTAATATCCAACTTTAACCTCCCCTGGCACAACTTGAGGYCATTTCCCCTTGTTCTGTCTCTAGCTGTGAGAAGAGGTGAGAAGAGGCCAAACCCRTCTTGTTACATTCCTTTGTGAAGGGTCTTGGGACATGGCCACTGATAAAAACACCACAAAGCCAGTGCAAGTTGAATCCTGAGATCAAGAAAAGCAACTGAAGAGTGCAATAAAACATGATTACTAGAGCTGTTCACTCAGCAAATCCCACCCCACTGCTCACCAATCTCAGTCAAACGCAGAAAACACTTCTTCAGCTACTCCTACAGCCCAGGCAGTTCTGTTGACAGGAAAAGAGGTTTTCTAACTTTATGGGGAAGAAATCAGAAGCTGAGTGTCAAACTCAGCCATCCTCCTACCTGCCAGCTTCAGTTTTGCAGGGGAGACCAGGGGATGATAAATCCACCTCCTCACTCCTYGCAGGAGCAGCAAATAGGAGAAGTCATGCCAGGGCTGAAAAACGAGCTATAACTAAATGATGCCAGTATATCTATGCCCTTGTKCTCTCTCTCTGCTGGAATTTCCTCCATACAGCTGAAAACACCACCCATCCCAGGAAAAGGAGTGACAAATCCCCACGGAATAGGAAGGCAAACGCATCCCTGCTGCCTGTAGGTCACACGAGCAGAAGGTTTCACGTCTCACGATGATAACAGAGCACGCGGCCCAGGAGCAGGAGGCTGCAGGACCAGGGTTTCACTGCTTCATCCCTCCTGCACRGGTCCAGCACACAGCAGGACTTGAGGCACATTTGTCCAGCTGATGGTTTGACTTCRTCTGAAATGTTTCCCTGGGTCACTGACCTGTTAATTGCAGGCAGATAATAAATAGTCGATACGCTCCCGAGTCAGATCCTTTCCTCACAGTTACCAGGCAACCTCCTCCAGCTCTCCACAGCTCTGCTGATACTTTTCCCTCCGTTTCCTGTCGGAACCCAGGACATTGCTCTGGCTGCTCTGGGTGATTTGAGACCCTGGCAGGGGGCTCAGAGACCTTGGCACGGAGTCACAAACACCTGTGCCTTTGATTTTAGCCCATGGAAACAATTACCAACTTTGTGTGAGGAGTTACAAGCCACAAGGGTTTGAGTAGAATGATAGTGAATTTGTCACAAGGTGAAAAAGTAGAATTTTGGGGTTTTTAGAATGGGGGTTCAACAGGCAAGATAGAGGAATCTGGGCATGTCTTGTCTTTCTTCTTCTCCTTCTTGTCCTCCATTCTCAGARTCTCTGCTGGTCAGAGTGACCCTGAGATAGGTACAAGCCTCTTTTTCCCAACCCAGCAGTCAAAGAAGGAGTCAGGATTCTTCTGTTCTCATTCTCAAGGTTTTTTATTGTTTCTTATCTATGAAATTCYTTCTCCAACCCGCTGAGGTCCGTCTGGCAGGTTGGGTTGAGGCACACTGCCTGTCCTTGGGAGGGTGTGTCTTTTTATACTAAAAACCACATGTACAATATTTACCATACCTTCCCAATACCTGTCACCTATGTTAGACAGTGAGTTTCTACCTTAAACCAATCCAAAAGTGCCAACATCACAGCAGAAGATGGAGGCCAAGAAGAAGAAGAAGAAAGGCTGGACATGCCCAGATTCCTCCATCTTGCCTCCTGAACCCCCATGCTAAAAACCCCRRAAATCTATTTTTCACCCTGTGACAAGCTAACTTTTATTCTACTTAAACTCTCTTGACTTGTAATTYTTCATATAAAGGTTGGYAATTGTTTTTYCCAAGGGCTMAATCAAAGGGTYTTGGGCTCTGTGCCAAGGTCTCTGAGCTCCCCCTRGCAGGGGTTCTGGCAATCCAGGACAGCCAGAGGGGTGTCCTGAATTCCAACAATCCATCTTCTGGGTGATGGTGCCACTTTTGGATTGGTTTAGGATAGAGACAGACTGTCTAACATAGGTGATAGGTATTGGAAAATGATTGTAAATAACGTACATGTAGTTTCTGGTATAAAAACTAACACCATTCCAAGGACAGTCAGTGTGCCTCAATCCGACCTGCTAGACAGATCTCCACAGGTCCAAAAAAGAATGTCATAGATAAGGGAAAATAAACAACCTTGAAAAGCAGAACCGAGAAATCCCAATTTCTTCTTCAGTCGCAAGGCTGAGAAAAAAGACTTTTAATACCTCGGGAGCCTTTCCAGCAACCTGACACCTTCCCTCTGCAGACTTAGGGATGGAGAGCGTGTGCTCATCGGAGGGTGAGAGACAAGGCAGGGCGTATTTAAGTTGGATGGCTTTTTACAAGCATGAAGCAATGCACTCCTGTAATAAACAACCATGCCAGAGCTAATACTCAATAAACAGTGTGCTTTATAAGCAATTAGGGACTCACATTGTGGAACAGCCATTTCGGGGGAAGATACACAACCCCAGCAATGCTTAGCAAGATAAGTGGCTTGTTAAAAGCACCATAATTCTCCTTTAAAAATCAATTAACAGTTTGGTGCATTTTTTTTAGTGTAAGGACTGCTGGGTGTCTTATTCAAATGACAATGAATTCAAGGAACTGCTTCTCATGTTCTATTCATTGGCTGGTGTTTAACCCCAAAAAGTGCAACTGGAAGCAAACCTGCAAAATAAAGAAATAAAATTATTTAATTGTAGTCAAGTTCAGTTGCCAAGAGGCAGCTGAAGTTGCTCAGATGAGTCAGATAAACACATTTTCTCTGGGCAGAGAAAAAATCAGAGCACATTATAAAACCAWTTCCTTTGTGTTTCTTATTTGGCATTGGGGTTTTTTAAAATTAGATTCATTAATAATCTCTTCCCCCAATCACAACTGGTTAGGTAGGAGAAGTTTAGCTTAGAGATATTTGGTTGTGAGTTCCACCCAGAAAGGCAGGGCAGAGCCCTTTTCCTGAAGTTACAGAATGTCTTCTTTCTCTTCTAACAAAACCTGCTCAATGGGATCCCTGGGAGAGAGCAGTCTCAGGGCACCAAGCACAGAAAAGAGGGAGAGGAAATAATGGGAGAGGATCAACCTTGCCATGGCCTCCCTCCATCACCAAGAGCAGGGCACTGGAGAGCCAAATGTCCTCCTCTTTTCACCTCACAAAGCCAGAGGTGTCTTCAGCCACTTCTGCTTGCAAAGGTAAAAAGACAAAGCTCTATTCTGAGTGAGACTGAATATTTCCAGTCTCTCCAAATAGTCACAGGTTTATTTTTCCCAGCCCAGTCTGATGCACTCCTGATTTCTGAGCAGCAACGTGCTCTCTTTGCCATTGATTTCCCATCAGCCCTTTACAAATGCCTTCAGTCTTCCCTCTCTGATTAATTATTAAACTATTAAATCAACTGCTGCATCCAAGAGTTTGCAAATCAAAACACAACCTCCACCCGCCTCTTCTCAAATGTAATTGGTTGCAAAAGAGTTTGGACAGACTTTATAATCCTGCTGGACTGTGCTGGTCTCGTGGGTGAATGTACCCTCACACTGCTGAGCCTTGGAGGTGATAAAAAGCAAATTGTGCAGTTGTTGATGGGACACAAAAATGGAAAGCAAAGGATTTCAGCATCCACCTTCAGTAGGAATCGGGGTGTAACATGAGTTGTTCAGAGAAGTTTCCAGGTGTCATAATTGGATTAAACTAGTTAGAAAAGTGCTTTTCTCTCATCTACCATGCTTTGTGCTTCTGGGAAATAGATGGGGAAAAAATGAATATTTTGTCTGTCTAAAAGTCAAASAGTTTAATTCCCCCCTTGCCAGGGCTGCAGACTCAGTTGGCTTTTCTCTGCTTTACACCCCCTGTGTGCCCCAGAGGAGGAGCAATGGGGATGGTTGCAGTGGATTTACTTTACAGAGCTGCTTCTCCCAAACTCCTGATTTAATCTCTACACTCTAAAATCTGAGATTAAWTGAACAGACTGAAAACTGGGAGGTGGTGCCATGCAAAGAACCTGCCACAGCTGCTCCAGCTACAGATGTGTATTTCTCAAAAGTGTGAGTGCATGTCAATCTATTTACTTTTCCAGTCTRGAAGATTTCTCATGTCCACCTGATTTTTTTTCATCTTGACAAAGAGCATCTTCCACTAAAAAACCAAAACAAATGGCACTGCTGAAGATAAACCTCTTCTTACACACCCAAGCCAATATATAAATATCAACCCAATAGCCAGTATCAAAGTCAATAGAGAAATCTGRCTCTTACACTAAGGTTTATACAACAACAAAATATTTGCAGATACAACCTTTAAAATAAACTCAAATTACTCTCTGTATTGCCTCATAGGTCTTTTGCTCCTTTGATTTTTTAAAATTAATTTCTATTTGAATCACTTCAGAATGGGATTTTTGGCCGGTCAGAGTAGAGCTGACAGCATTTCTTAGGTGAAGTTTCATGATCCCTGTGCTTTTATTTCAGACAGGTCAGACCCTCTTCAAGAGGAACTGAAAGGCTGTGACCTTTTTGAGTGAAAAAGTAAGATTTTCAGTAATTTCTGAGAACTTTACAGCGCTCTTCCACCTTTTTGCTGAGGTAGTAAAACAAGAGTAAGGCCTGTTAGCCTCTGTAAGTATATTTATACTGATTGCCTATGAAGAATTTGCATTTAATAACAAAAGCAGACAGTTTTAAAAATTTTGCTGGGTTCTAGCTATGGCAAGAATTAAACTGTCAGGTCTCATAACTTCTTTTCTTACCAGGTCCTACTATCTTTTTAGTCTTGATTTATACAAAAAGCACATGACTGAAATCCTGACCTTTTTCCCCTCCAGGAACCTGCTGTGTTTAGAGRAGATAAACTCAGCAAGCTTTGAGGGTGGAAATGCTGTCCCCAGCCTCCAGTCCATTGTTGCAGGAATTGTCCACTGACAATTCCCAGGCATTGCACAGGGAAACATTTCACCAACGCTGAAGAGACTCCATCTCTTTCAAGGCCAGACTCTTAGGGGTCAAAGGTATCAAGATTTTTATCCTGTTTATCAATAGAACTTCT
>JACDOX010000349.1:139578-153089 GCA_014549065.1 Cardinalis cardinalis
CTCCAGACACAGCATGGAAAAAAGTGATTTTCCCAATTTTAGCTATAATCTGGCCTATTTTACCCCAACCAAGGAAAGTCTTTTGCCCTTATGCCCCCTCACTTTGTCTTCTAGAGGACTTCCAAGACAGCCACAGCTGATGGACCTCTCCTCTCCCCCCTGATACATGAGCATCCCTTTGTCATAACTCATCCACACCTCTCAGTCAAAGTCAAAATCCTCTTAAACATTCACAATCCAACCTGGAAACATCTCCTTGGCTCCAGGCTTCCTGGCTCTGCAGAGTCTGGAAAGAAGAATTGTCACTGAAGAGCATCCAAAAATGTGTAAATTTTCCCATAAAAGGCCTCCCTGGGAGGCTGCCAGAGTGAGCATCCTTTTGGGAGCAATCAGCTYGGGATTGATCCCATATAACCCTGCACAATGAACAGAGGCACCCTGGCAGGGAGGAGCTGGCCACCTCTAAGCCATCCCAGGGAACCCAAAAAGACAGCTAAGGAAAGCCAGCCTGCCGTCAATAGATGGGAATTTGCTCCTCAGGGTCTTCATCTCCAGTGTAAAATACCTACAGGGTCTGGCACTTGAAGAAGGGCTTCAAACCCCTGCCATGAAATCCCCAAACACRGCCCCTTGGGCTTGGTTTGGATTTCAGGAATTACACTGTGCTCTTCAGAGGGTCCCCTGTCCTCTGGTGACTCCAGGAGAGCAGGTGGTGACTCAGTTTTAATGTAGCAACTCTGTTAATTGTCCAAATCATCCAACTTGCATGTATCTGGGCCCTCACAAAGGTTCAGCTCACTTTTGAAATCAATATTTGCCAGGGAGGGTGACAGCAAAAGCTCTCTGCTCTGCCTGACACAATCTTGGCCATTCCCAGGGGTGTATATTGCAGTACCACAGGATTTTGCCAGGGCTTTTTTTTTTTTTTTTTGGTAAATCTCCAAGTGTTAAAATGATAAGAGAGTTGCTTCTTTCCATCTTCCTTTTGTTCCTTCTCAGTACAGGAAAAAGCTGAAAAGTGGGAACCTAGAGCACCTGGCTGCAAATATATGGAAATAAAACCTTGTGTTTCATTATTTTTAAATCATATCATTTCTTAAGCCCAAATTTTATTTCAGGAAGCTGCCTGAGGTTTTTACGTTGTTGGTGCTATGAGTCATGGAAATTCCCTCTGAGAAAATCTGAAAGGRGTCTGGAACTCAAATGCAAGCTCATGTTATCTTTAACGTGGTTTATGGCCTGTTGCATGGAAAATATACTGCATTCTTAGGTGGTCAAGAAGTAGGCAAATAGGATCATATCTTTCTCATTCTGTGAACCATCACTGAAGCAGTAAAATACTGCAAACCCAGCTTTGTAAAACACATGATGAAGAGCTCTGCCACGTGCTGCCCATTTTCACCCAGGAATGCACAGTGACTGCTCATGAAGTCTGTTATGATACCTGAAAAGCCTTCACTGAGCAAAGCTGAAATGGATCATAAACCAAAAAAAATATCCCATTTTTCTCCAGGTGTGTTTAAGTGTATGGCAGCTGTCAGGGCAAGGTGTGCATTCACWGAATTGTAGAATCCAGAGTGCTTTGGGTTGGAAGGGATCCTAAAAATCATCTTGTTCCAACTCTCTACCATGGACAATTTCCACTATCCCAGGTTGCTCCAAGCCCCATCCAGCCTGACTTTGGGCACTTCCAGGGATGGGGCAGCCACAGCTTCTCTGGGCACCCTGTGCCAGGGCCTGCCCACCCTCACAGGGAATTATTTCTTCCCAATAGCTTATCTAACCCTGCCTTGTGTCAGTTTAAAGCCACTCCCCCTCATTCTATAATTTCATTGCTTTGTCCCAAGTCCGTCTCCAGCTCTCCTGGAGCCCCTTTAGATATTGAAACTGCTCAAAGGTCTCCCTGGAGCCTTCTCTTCTCCAGGCTGGACAAACCCAGCTCTCCCAGCCTGGCTACAGCCTTTGGTGCATATCCATGGACTCCTCTGGATCTGCTCCATCAGCTCCACATCCCTCTGCTGTTGGGCCCCAGGGCTGGAGGCAGCTCTGCAGGTGAGGTCTCACCTGAGCGGGGCAGAGGGACAGAATCCCCTCCCTCAACCTGCAGGTCACAGAATATTCTGAGCTGGAAGGGACTCACAAGGATCATCAAGTCCAGCTCCTGGCCTTGCTCAGGACCACCCTCATCAGCAGTAATTAAGACACTCCCAGTACTTAACTGGGAGTGACTTCAGGGAGCAGCTCCTTATGTCCATTAACAGCCCCCTGACATCCTGGGCTGGTGTTTGTCTGACAGCAGGACACTTACACCATGACAAGTTTACTCCAGACATCTCTGAAATGCCTGTTGGATCTGGATTTGAGAAGGGAAGAGTGTCCCACTCTCCCTTCTCCACTCAAAGGAAGTTTGTTATCCTATTTCATGCAGCATGAACACTGCCTCGTTTAGCACGACAACTGTGTGTGTATGTTAGCTCAACCCAATTTTGACTCCAGTGTGAAATTATTCCTTTCCTGGTTGGAAAGTGAATGACAYAGGCTAGAAAATATCTCATGCTGAAATCCATATTTTACATACAGTGTGCACTCAAGCTGCACAAGATGTTGCTTCCTCGGGCCATTTTTGTCTTCTGAGACTGTTCCAGCAGTCCTCAGGTTTCCCCCAGTGGGCTGGGAGCAGCTGCATGTTCTCTAGGCATGAAAAACAGCAGGAAGTGCTCTGAAACCCTCCTGCAATGACACACCTTGAGCTCCAAAGAGTGCTGATACTCGAACAGTGCAGACATAAAGCAGCTCCCACCACATGGCCTGGGGACCATGGCCTGTTCCTTGGACAAATCCCAAACACTGTATGGATGAAGCCTATGTAATCYTGGCAATCACTTATCTCCCTGAGGACAAAGACCCCATCTGCAAAATGTATGGAATAAATGTACCAGCTTTGCAAAGCTTTAACTCAGCTCATGGCTGCAACTCTTCTAATAATGACATATGACAGCTCTGTAAAAGTGGTTTTAGCTGCCAAGACRAGCAGTGGAAAAGGAAGGCCAGATTATGTTTGAGTCTACAACTTGAATTAGCTCCCCTTGTCTTCCCCTGTGCAGGTRGAATGCATTTTGAGGCAAAGGGGATTTATCTTGAGCATGAGATAGGACTTAAATAACTCCTGAAATGATGTGAATCCAGAAGATTAGGGAAGARCAAAAAGTGCCTGGCTGCTAAAAAGAAAAAAGGGAGAACCAAGGAAATGCTGATAATTCAGTTTGACTTCARCTTCCTTTCCAGAGCAGAGCAAGCCATTATTTACACAATATAGGGYGAACAATAGCATATGTGTGCTCATGCTCTTTGCAACAGCTTGGCTCTATCAGCTGGGCAATAGCCTGCAAGACAATGGAAGTCATTCTCCTGTCTGTCCCCAGTGGCATCCCATGTCTGGTTTTGATATCAGCCTTCAAGGAAAATGGAAGTGTTCCCAGGGGCAGCAGAGATCACCAGTGTGATGTGCATGGTCTGCAAGAACRAGAGAAAGAGCTGGAGTTGTTTAGCCAGAGGAGAAAGACCTAAGGGGAGGCTTTAGTAAGGGTATTAAGAAGAAGAAAATAAAGTTTTACATGTGCCTGTGGGTGGCAGAACAAGAAATGATGGACTTAAATTTCATCAAGAAATTAACTGGCTTTTTGATTCTCCCTTCATTAGTTGTGGCACTGGGCAGGGGGATGCTCAGCGTGCCTCCCATCCTGATTCCTTTTAACAGAGATGCTGGAATATAGAAATTCATGGCTCCTGCCACAGCCACAAATCTGACCGTGAGGGCATCAAGCATCTCCTTAGTGCGCTGCTGCCCTGGCAGTAGAATTGCTCCAGAGCTGACAAAACACATGAATATCAGATAGTCACACATCACCTGGCTGCCTCTCCTCACGGATGGCTCCTCCAATCTTTCTTCAACAGCACAGGTCTTCTTTTCCTCCCTTTGAACGTCCCTTAGGTGAGCCTGGCGTGCCCCATTTCACTCTGCTCCAAACTCCTCCAGAGCTCACCCTGCTGACAGAATCTGACCTCCAAACAGCATGGCTGCTAACACCTCCAAATTTATTTCCCAGGAGACTTCTGCTAAAGCTTGGATAGCAATCTGGGATCCTCCAGCCTACTACATACAAAGGAATATTAATTTCCCATTGCTCCCAGGGAAGTGAAAATGCAGAAGAACATCAGATACATCTGGAGTTATATTTACAGTCCATTGAGGGGGAAGGGGATTAGATCCCAGAGATTTAGCTTTGGGAGAAGTTCTGCCTGTGTCAGGGTTTGAGGCAGTCTTTGATGTTAGTGAAATAAAAGAGAGAAATATTTCCCTCAGGGAGYGAGAAAAAGATATCCAAAATCTTCAGCCTGAGGTTTTTTGTATCACTGCTCCAGCTACTGTCTCCAGAACTCATTACAATAAGCAAATACTCATACATCATTGGTTTAATATGACAACTGTGATGCTTAATAAGGCTGGAAGAAACATCACTGTGACTCTATGTGAGCCTCCTAAACAATCAGTTATTGCTGAGAAGGTTACACCAATTTTTATAGCTCAGGAGCTGATTTGCAATTTGTATTCATCTTTCATTTTGACTAGGCCAATTGTGTGTTCTATCTGCATTATCAGCTCCATAAAAATTCATTCCTATCCATAAAAATAGAAGATTTCTAATAATGCCTCTCCTACTTTGTATGGGTGCATTTGGTTCTATTTAGAAGAGAAAGGCAGTTAATCTGGTAGCTGGGTTGTCTTCCTGTCCAGTTTCACTGCAGGACCTAATCCATCTACTCTAAACCCATCCAGTCAGATTTAAACTGAATTGTTTTTATCATGAGATGGGAGAAATTTGTCTTTGGACAGYGACAGTATGAGTTCTGAGTAACTGTGAAATTATTTCCTATCAAATATCTCTCTGTACAGATCACTTGGGCAGATGAGGCTCCTGACAGGTATGGCCCATGTGGTCTGAAAGGAGCTAAAGAACTGAAACAATTAATGTTTGCAGCCTGATTGAGYAATTGATGCTACTGAGGTTTTCTGACTGTTCAACCAAGATCTGTCTTCAGAGAGCTGGAAAATCCCAGTGAAGTAGCAAAAATGACAATGTAGGTAATAAAAATTATAAAGAAGTTGTGGGTAAGAGGAGTAACAAATGTATTTARGCAATGACAATACCTTTAGTGTCCAAACCAGCCCCAGCAGCCTCAGGCATCTGTGATCTCCATGACTTTCAGGTGAGTCTGTGCCTAGAAATACTCTGTGAGAGCAGAGACAGTGCTGGGCTGCCAAGGGAAGGACAAAACACTGACCTGTCCCGGGGAGATGCAAATGCATGTCCAGAGCAATGGTATCACTGGGGCATAATCATTTCTCACCATTGGTTACCTTGGATGTTTGACTGGCGTTTGCTGAGCAAAGAGCCAGATAATAAATAAATAAATAAATAAATAAATAAAGAGATAATATATTTATGTAAATAAATAATATTATAACCATAGTTTTTGAAGTTAAAACTAACACTATTTTTATATGTTTAAATTTGTTTTAAAAAATGTTTTAAAATTGTATTTTTAACTAATTAAATGTTTTATAAATAAAACAGTTTATAATKAAGTCTAAGAAACAATAGGTATAATAACAGAAATAAAAAGAAAAAAAGAATAACAAAAGAAAAGAAAAAAGAAAAAATCTGTAGTCCTTACTACTATTCAAAACATCAAACTCTATACCAAAAAACAACTATTGCTAYTACTACTGTTCTTACACAAAACCCTAAGACTTTATACTAAAAAACTTTTAACACAGACTTTAATACTTTAACACAAACTTTAATACCTTAAACTCTTTACCTTCAAGACTAATATACTCCTACAATAAACAACATACAATATATATGGACCTAACTAATATATTCAACTAATACATTCATATAATAGACAACKTTTTAACAACAAACAACTACTCATATCTCTACCACCAGCTCCTCCCAGGTGTTTGCTGTCTGCTTCCCAGCACAGGTCCTGCTCCTGCAGTGTTGGAGCYCAAGAAATTCCTCTGGCTGCCCTGGAGGGCTTGAGCCCCTGACTGGAGGGGCTCAGAGACCCTGGCACAGAGCCCAGGACCCCTGTGCCTTTAAGCTTGACCCATAGAAAAACAATTACCARCCTTTATATGAAGAATTACAAGTCAAAAGAGTTTAAGTAGTATAATAGTTAGTTTGTCACAGAGTGAAAAATAGATTTTTGGGGTTTTAGAATGGGGTTCAGGAGACAAGATAGAAGAATCTGGGCATGTCCAGCCTTTCTCCTTCTTCTTCTTCTTGGCCTCCATCTTCTGCTGTGATGTTGGCACTTTTGGATTGGTTTGGAGTAGAAGCTCACTGTCTAACATAAGTGATAGGTATTAGAAAGTAATTGTAAATATTGTACACGTAGTTTTTAGGATAAAAAGATAACACCGCCCCGGGGGCAGGCACAGGGCCTCTGACTGTCTGCTGAACAGACCTCAGCTGGACAAGAGAAAGAATTTTATAGACAAGATACAATAAACAGCCTGGAGACTGAGAACTGAAGAACTCTGACTCCTTCTTCGACTGCCAAGCTGAGAAAAGAGACTTTCTAAGTCATCTCRAAGTCACTCTGACCAGCTAGAGATCCCGAGRCTGCAGTAGAGGCAGCTGGAGCWAACACATGCTCCTGTCCCAGCAATGCTTGCTCACACCCCAGTGCTCCAGGAGAAACCTTCAGGAGCAGCTGGAGGCCATGCATGAAACGGGGCAGCTGAGGTGGGGCAGGTGCTTGGTGGGCCAAAACAAAGCTGGGACAGACAGGTGATGTTAAAAATAGGTTAGAAACTGTTGTAAAATAGCTGGTAGATCGTTAAGCATGTACTGTTAGTTGGGTTATTGTATTGTAAAAGGGGTTAAAAGGGTGGGTATAAGAAATAGSGTACTCAATGCACCACAACACACCTAAGGAAAGTGCACCATGAGCCAGCCTGGACAGAACTGTAAKGGGCCAATCAAACACCTTAAACCTTCATGCAAATGAAGGATCCAAACAGAAACCAATCCAAAGGGACAAAAACCAGGATACATTTGTGGGCTCCAGCCTTGTCTGCTCCTTGATTCTTCATCCCCACCTGCCTCAGTATCCTCCTCCCAGTCCATTCCCCAGTGCTCCCCAATAAAATATGTCCCTTTGTCCCCACCAATAATCCACTTTGGCATGGCTGAACTTCCAAGAAGATAGTTCTCCAGCTGGGGAGGCAAAGTGGGATCTGTGTCAGGGTGGGAACAAAGCCATAGGGAGCTCTTCCTTAAGAAGCCCTGGAGTCCACAGCCACTCTTGCCTGCCCCCAAAATGTGGAAACACAGAGGTTGGCCAAAGCTTCAAGAACACCTTTCCAGATTAATAAAGGCACATTCAGAGTCTGTGGCTGAGTTTTAAGCTGCAAGATTCCTCAAACCACACCTGCTTCACCTTAGATACTGTGGCTTTCCATGCCCAAAATCTTAGTGAAGCCTGAAGCAACCTCTGACTGTGTCCTGTACTCCAAATAAAGGAGGTTCTGGGGACCATTCAGTCCATTCCMTGCTACCTGGACAAATGGGGCCTCTAAATTCAAGTTTCCTATTAACTTTTGCTGATTACATTGCATTCATCACAAACTGTGGTGAATTTATTAAAGCAGCTTTAGATACTTGAAGCAGCAAATGTAAGCACCTTAGTAAATGGGACACAGATAAGGCTCTTCATTTGTCAGCTCCCAGGCTAAGATCCTTAATATTCAGGTAAATAATATGAAAAAAGTTGGAAGTAGAGAAAGTGTTATTATGGCTGTAAGGCATGTCAGGACATGATTATCCTGTTTCACGCTGTCAGGGGAGTGTGAGATGGAGTAACTGACAACAAGCAAGACTTAATCAATCTGGAAAAGCTGAAAGGAGACAATTTTAAATGGGAAATTTTCCAAACAACCCTCTTTGCCAGTTTAATGAGGGCAATGATCAAATGAATGGATTAGAACAGGATCAGCCAGTACAAAGAGCAGTGCATGGATGCTCTTCAAAGCAGGTTGTGCACATGCCTTACCACAACATACTGTCCTGTATGTATGGGACACTATGTCCCAGGGAGAGGAAATTTCACATTTTTGATCCTTTTTACTTGTCCTTTATATCCTAAACCAGTATAGATCAACACCTTGGCCTAAACTTTACCAGCTTTCCTACAGAATGGATGTTTACATCAGAAAGGCACTACCAAAACCATCCAGTTACAGCTGCTTCCCCAGAAGACACAACAGGAGTTGGTGGATTATAAATTGGACCAGTCTGCAAAGGTCTGGAATTTAGCTTTTCCATGGTACAACAAGAAATTGTAGTTTATCCTCTCATATATTAAATTAGAGATCATATATTAAATTAGGTTCATTACATATTTAATTAGGACCACAAAACCTCTTGGAATGGTGCTAGGAGAACTACAGAAGGTATAGTTATATTATTATTATTATTATTATTACTGTTATTATTACTGTTGTTATTATTATTGTTATGAATAGTGTAGTAACCATGCCATGCATGAAACCACAAACTGTGGATGGTGGGAGCAGAATATTTTCCTGATGTTCCTGGTCCTACTAAACACAAAATGTGACACCAAATCTAGCAACCTCCTCCATGGTGGAAGACAACATGGACCAAATGGATGGAGAGAAACAGCTTCCACCCYTGTGAAGCATCACACCAGAACAAAAATAATGACAACTGCTGAAAAATTCCTTTGGCTGGGAACAACTAAGATGTTGTTTTGTCCAGTTCCCATTTCATGAATATTTCTCTCCTTCACTCCTTCCCATAGTTCTATTCTTAGTTTGAGAAAGTATCTCAAGAAATAAACAGGGGGAGGAGATGGAGGTGTGTCATGGGGAGGGGGGGACATTCAGCATTTTTTTATCTCAGCCCCAGCTGCATAAAATRACATCAACACATCTGGAACAGCAGAGAGAAAATCAGCATTACAAGGGAGGCTTTGCTGGTTAAGAAACAGGAAGCGGCCCTGGAGAAGATGTATGGAGCAATAAGAGATGATTTACTCACACAGATTTTATTGTTTGAATACTCACGCTCGCCCCATCCATCCTCTTTTGCCCCGGCGTGGGCAGCGTTCCTCCCCGTTGGAGGATGACTGTTGCATTTGTTGGCATTCCTGCCAATATATCACGAGGAATAGCTGCTCCTGGGTCTGGATGGAGAAAAGCAATCCCCTCCCCATGCTGGACCTGGTAATGGGAGCTCTCCATCACGCTGCCAGCTCACAGAGCAGGGTGCAAGGCGTGCAGAGCAGGAGCTCATTGGAAGCGGTTTTGTGAACATCGCGTAAAGCCCCAAAAAGAAAACGCTTCCCAAATTACTCTGTTCTCCTTGTGTGCTCTCATGTCATGRCACTTGCCTTATTCTGAGGAAAAGAAGCAGAGAAAAACCCACAGGATCTGTGATGAGCAGTGCTGTTGCCAAGATTTTGTTATGATGTGGACAGCTCAGAGTGGCTGAGGATGTGACGCTTCTTTTCTGAGATGGATCTTTCCCTGATGAGTCTGGCTTGGTTCTTARTGAACCAGGGGTTAACTCCAGCTTACTCCAACCAGGCAGGTGCTGGGGGGGAAGAGGACACAAATATGGCTGATGACTTTAATAGGGAGAGCCTGAGACCATTAATTAATGGCTTTTATGTGAAGGAAGGTAGACTTAGAGCAGATATTAGGAAGAAATTATTMATTGATGYGGGGGCTGRGTGAAGCTGGTGGCTAGAGTGTCAGGTAGGGGTATAAATTAAAAACCAAYTGCAAAACACAAAAAAATTTTTATTTGTTTTCTTTGGAGTTTTGCATTACTTCAGGCTTGAACTTTTTCTCGGAATGTGAGAATTAACTCCCACAAAAAGCCTTTGAATGTAATTTGAAGTCCATTGCAATGACTTTGGATTAGGATTTTCATGTTTTTATTACATGATTTTACCTATTTAGTACAAATGGGCTCTGCAAGAAGGGGTATTGCAGCTTATGATGGTGTGACTGATAGGTTTATTTTTTCAGTTGTTTTATTGCCTGCCCCTAAAGGTATGTTTACATACATTACATTTTGAGGGGAGTTCTAAGTTACACAAGCATCTCAGTAATTTCATCTAGAATCACAAAGGCAAGTTATGTAAAGAAAGTGATGTAAAGGAAATAACTGGAATTAGGAACATAATGGAACAGCCAATTGACTGTTGGGCAAATTATGCCTTTCCCTGCAATCCAAGTCAAACACTCCTCACAGCTTTGGGGCTTAATTAGTTAATTATTATTTTAAATTATTTAAATTACTATTTAACTTTAAGAATTTAAGTAACTTCTGACTCATTATTGAATATGTGTAGAGGTTTCTTTTCACAGTTTTGAAACTCTTCAGCCAATYCCATTGCTCTGATAGTGGCCACATAACCTGATCCATTGGAAAATGCTGGACCTCAGCTGCACAAGGATGCAGAGAGTCTGGGAAATCATCCTGAGGAGKACTCACAAAAACATGAAAAAAAAATCTGATGGTAATTTCTTCAGTGCTTAAAATATCCAGGAAAAAATACCCCATGTTGGAAATCTACAGTAGAATTTTCCAGAAAGGAGAAAGGACTTCCTGGAGGCAAAGGAGACTGCTCTCCCTGGCATATTATCTCCTTCAAGATGTATTCCCTTCTAAGAATTTTTACTGACTCTGCTTTTTACCATTTGTTGGCCAAATCTGCAAGCAGTCTAATTATGTCTTTGGAGATCTGTTTTGCTCTGTCATGGTGATAACTTGGCTACATAATCTTGCCTAGGGTTTGATGAACCCCATTAATATCATATTTAGCTCAAGGCGTTATCACCATGTGTGCAAAACTGTAGAATTATTTTCCACTTGTGTCTCTGGTTTCAGTAAAGCTGCATTTAGCTGCAGTTGCATTCTCTTTAGGAGGTCCAAAAACTTTCCAAACACTCATTTTGCTTTCCCTCCAAAGGACCAGACCTCAAGATGTTTAAACTACATACCTTGCAAGGAGATGCCTTCAAGCTGCAGTCAAGACAAAGTTCTCTGTCCAACCAGTCCAAAAGCCTGAACAAGTTTAATTAAAAAGGTTACTTTGGTTCAGTCTTCTCAGATTGACAAAGAAAAGKATGATTCATCAGTTCATTTTTCCACCCAATTTGTTCCTTGTTATTTTTAACAAGCTTTTGAAAGCAAGCAAAAACATCAAGGGGAGATTAATTCCTGTGTAACAAGAAAACATAACAAAACTCTGAGCACAAGAGCTGGAAGTTTACATCTTTTCATACCTAAAAGAATAAAYAGAATGAAGAAAGACTAAATCATCTTAAAAAGCAGTGGAAGGGAATAGAGGGTTTTTTTGTTTCAGAAAAGCAACAGTCCACTTGAAATTGTTTCAGCCAAAGCTCTGAAAGGATAAAATCACTTTTCTTCACCTCTGCTCAAGGCTGTGCACTCATAAACCATTCCAGCAGATGCTTGTGCTGTTCTGAACAGGTTTGTCCTTGCAACCCTTCTGCATGACAAGGTGACAGCTCCAGCTGCTGCACAAAATTGCTTRGAAAAATTTGTCACATTTAGAAGCCTTTGTCAGACTCATTGAAAAAAATCTTCTCCTGGCTTCAGCAATACCTTGAKTCAGCTCAATATTCAGGAAGGCTACCTGATTCCCAAAAATTGGTATGATTTTTTCATGGATCTCCATGTTTGGGAAGAAGTACCAGTGCTGGAAATCCTGAGGGGACAACAGCCTGGGGACACRTGAGTTTTTGTCTGGATTTTGTCTATTACAAAATTAGAGGTATGTAGCCAGTAAAAAGGCTTCTGTGATACATAATATAATTTCTCTTTCCTTCCTTCTATCCTACACCAGACTTTGTGTTTCCAGCTCTCAGATATAGATTTTCAACCCCCTTATGCTCTAAGCAGTTTTTCAGTGCACATGAACAATTCAGGCTGTCTGAAAGACAAGGCACCCCAAATCAATAATTAATAGTTGTCTGAGTATCAAAATGGAGACATGGGAGTAGGTTTATATTGGATGTTCAAAAGAAATTATTGACTGTGAGGGTGGTGAGGCCCTGGAAGAGGTTGCCCAGAGCAGCTGTGGCTGCCCCTGGATCCCTGGAAGCGTCCAAGGCCAGGCTGGATGAGGCTTGGAGCACTCTGGGGCAGTGGAAGGTGTCTTTGCCCATGGCAGGGGKTGGAATGAGAGGATTTTTAAGGCCCTTCCAACTCAAACCAGTCTTTGATTCTAGAAAATCATGGATGACCTGGAAAGACCTGATTGACAAACTGGGGCCAGGTAATTCCTGCTAGAAGGGCAATACTATTCTTGAAAGTAAWTCCRAGTACTTGRAGGCATGAAAAACTCCACAGAATGAAAGAACAGGAGGGAAAGTCGTGTTTGCCCATATTAAATACTGGGGATTTTGTGTATTAGCCCATTTGGTCTATCTGAAAGCAAAGTTAATGCTGGTAACATTATAATAATGTGCTGAGTGAATATGGGAATTTGAGGTTGCACTATAATCACCTCATACAAAAACCCAAAAAGAAAATATGCCACTGAATAGCTCCAGTCCACAGGCAGCATGGTGAGGAAAAGTGGCTTTGATAAACCTGTCCCAAATTTGCTGCAAATCACCATAGTTACTTTAGTTTCGTGAAAATTCCCTTATTTTACAYCATTGGCAACACATTTTGAAGAGCAAACCCTAATACCCAAGACATCCAAGAGGARTTTCCTCACCATGGCAGGATCTGGACAACCAAATGCATTAGTGTGGCTTGTGAGACTCCATGGCTCAGTCAGAAWATGCTGTGTAATAGTCATGTAATTACAGATATTTGTGCAGCACCTTATTCCTCTGCTTGTCAATGTGAAAGAAAAGCTGCTAGGAAAAGGGAATTTATTTGTRTTTATCTATTCAGCGGGCTTCTTCTCTTGTCTGCCTCACTCCAGTGCTTTTCTTTCCAAGAAAAGAGTAATTTATAGGATCATAATGCAGAAAATGACTCATTGTAAGGATTTTACAATAAATTAGTAGGTGAAYCTTCAAGGATGTGTGTACTTACATCATCACATTCCCTCACTCAGTTGTCCTCTGTTGTTACCTGTAGCCCTTTATTCTACTTATTCTGTGAATAAATCCATAAATAAGCTCTATATGTGTCCAATGATTTGTGTTTCCCCCAAGTCTTACACATTTCTTTCCCTTTTCTGTCTCTTTTTCKATGCTTCACCTAAATATTCATCTGTCCTTTGGAGAGCACCAGCACAAACAAACTGATGTCTGTTTTCTCCTTGAACAGCATCTGTGTTCTGGGTGTGATTTTACATTCCTGCTTATTTATTTTCTATTTATGTGTGTCTCACATTAACTCATGCAGTGAAGGAAAGGA
>JACDOX010000349.1:159339-188861 GCA_014549065.1 Cardinalis cardinalis
TTTTTGTTTGTTTTTGTTTGGTTGGGGTTTTTTGTTTGGTTTTTTGTTTGGTTTTTGTTGTTGTTTTTGGGGTTTTTTTTGGTTTTGTTTTGTTTTTTCTTTGATTTTTTTGCTGTTGTATTGGTTTTTTTATTTCCCTGACTTTTTTGGGGTTTTTGAACTTCTCTTGTAGCTAATGATAATGGCAACTGGCTTAAAAGTGTTAAGAGGAAAAAGATAAATCACTTCTGAGACATGTTTTGTAGTGGGTTAGTTAATGCTAGGAGCCTTGCCACACTCACTGCAGTTATTTCCTGTGTGATGGATTGGTTCCAGCTCCTCTCTGGTATCTTTAGGGATTTTTTCACCTCTCATGAGAGCATTAGAGGAATATCCTGCTCATGGCAGGAACCAGCTGGAGAAGAGCTCCAGGCTGTMCAGATGAGGACAGACAGACACTTTGCAGGTTTGTGTGGGCCAGCAGCACCTGATCTGGACAAGGGGTTAAGCAGCAYCACCTCAGGGCCATCCTACAGCCACCACTTCACCATGATGTTCCTCCTTTGTTGCTGAGYCCCATCTTACCCTGAGGAGTCTCTGTGTTAATATGGGTGCACTGTCTCCAGCCAAGAATCCATGAAATTCCTCGGGATCCTTGCCCCCAGCTCTGTGTGGCCACACCCCCTCTGSAGTTCCCTTTGATGATGCTGACCCCTGGTTCAAAAGAGCCAAGGACCAGTCTGAGGTGCTCGGGCCAGCTGCTCATGACTGGTTTGTGGCCTTGCTGCCAAGGGCATGCAATACACAAGTTGGGGTTTTTTCTTCATGTTTAGCACAGCACACCTCCCCCAAAACTGGAGTTCTGCCCCATAACTGGAGTTCTGCCCCATAACTGGAGTTCTGCCCCAAAACTGGAGTCCCTCCTGCCCTAAAAGGAAGGATGTTTGTATCCAGTCCTTGAGATCAGTGAGGTGCTCAGAAACCAGAGACATGCTGCTTTGGGAAAGCCTTTGGAATTACAGGGAGTTGCCTAAAGGTGCATCACAGCTTTCATGAGACTTTCACCATGTTAATCCGCTGCCATTCAAATTTATCCATTCCTTTTGGAAATAAATTCATTAAAATCCTGTGTAGAGCATGGCAGCAACTCTGGGGGCCTCAAAATGCTCACTGCACATCCAGAGCTTGAACCAGGAGGATAAAAAGTAAAATCAGGGAGGATAAAGAAGCAGAGAAAGGCAGGGCTGCTGATCATGGCACTGCAATCATTATGGCTGGAAAACACCTYCAAGACCATCAAGCCCAACCCTGGCTTCTTGCAATTGCCAGCTTGTGAGCAGGGATTGGTACCCTGCCACCACCCTGCTTGTTTTAGTCCCCACTTCTCCAAATATCCACTGAGGACAGGAAGAGATGTGGCTGCTCAGCTTGACAAGCACAGTGTGGTTTATTCACGTTGATGTTATTTTTCCTCTCAGCTGCTGCTCTCTTCAGGGGTCTCTGATGTGAGTGCAGCAGAAATGTCATTGTGCAGTGGCTGGTGGTGAGTTTAAAYAGCCAGGCTGTGCTTGCTTCTGTCAGGAAACAAAAGCTTCTTCCAGTCTTAACTGAAAACATGGACTGGGGCTTCTTGARGATTCTCCATGAATGAAGGAAAATGAATGAATTTCCTTCTCCACGTGAAGGAAAACATGTACAAGGCAYAATGGCCACTGGTGGGACATCCCTTCTCCTTTACCCTCATCAAAAAGCCCTAATTTTATTTTATTATTTCCCATTCAGCTGGGATTCAGATGTTCCCMTTGTCAGTGTGATGGAAATCAGACTCCTGGTAACTGATAAAAAATGAGTTTAGTTCAGATCCCCACACAAATTTTGGCATGATGACTCTGAATTTGAAGGACTTCCAAGTAGCAACCTCCTGGCACACAACCACAGCTCTAAGTGATGTCTATATTTTTTAAAACCTTTAAGGGGAACAGCTGGGAACCCAAGGAGAGGATTCCCAATTGATATATGTCCACCTAAACAGAAAAATATTCCCTATTTTCAACAAAAATTACAGTATATGTGTCCATTCACATACACACACACATTACTGTACTTTTTATCTAATGTAGTGCATAATTTATTAAAAGGGTATATATTAAAGAATTCTGCTTTCCCCATGAGGGTTCAGGAAAGGGCAGATGTTACTGCTTGTCTTTCCTGAAATAAATTAAATGGAACACTACAGTTAAGCAGGACCAYCAGTTAAGAGCAGGTATGTACCACTGCAGTGATGAATGGCTTAATATAAATGACATAGGTGTGCAAAGCCAGGGAAAAAGCCCAAACAGGAGATCAGTAATTGCATCTCTCCATTAAAACTGAATTATCCCTCAGCTGCAGCTCCTACTTCTCTTGTCCAATTGAGTCTTAAAATCCTCACTCGGGGGCCCTCACAAACTGATGCAGCTGCTGAGGCTGAAGGTGCTGCAGAGAAAAGCAGCAGAGCTGAGTGCACAGGGCCAGAATTCCAGAGGGAATGAGGAGGGACATGATGCTCCATGAGGGACAGCTGTGAGTCCAAAGTGGCCGTGCCCAATGTGGCCATGGCCATGAAGAGCTGATGTCTTTTCTCTCTTGGTCTTGGTGTTGCTCCAGGAGGTTGGCTGGAATTTAGACCTGTTCTGCTTTGTTCTCAGCTCTTCCCTTGGCACAGCCTCTGAAATGGCCYTTGTGAGGGTGAGTGAGTGAGAACTGCAGTGCCCTGTGGGCTGGGGGATGAAACCTGAGCCCCGCAGTTCAAATCCTTTGGTAAAGTTGTGGTTGTCCCTTCTTGTATTTCTTCTCTTCTCCCCTTTGCAAGAGCCGAAATGAGGGATGTGGGACTCCAGGGGCTCTCCAAAATGCAGTTTATTGTATCCAAGGTGTCACAGCAGTCCAGGGTGGTGGGTGACAGAGCTGTGCCCACAGCTGTCAGCTCCAGCTACAGGCAGCCCTGGAGACCCTTTGGTTTTGGTTACAATGCATTATAGACTTTTCTTTGCTGAGCATCTTCATACAGCAGAACCAATCTATACCTTAACTTTTACCTATAGCCTATCATAACTCCTGTAATTACCATATTCATGTTACTGTTCTCCAGTCACTCAAAGTCAGTACATTACAGTTTAAGCTARAAGTTGTTTTTCAGTTTTCYTGCAGTGGAAAATTTTGAGACCTTTTCTCTACTTGCCACATCAGCAGGCTTGTTTGCCTGTGCTATCTTCTTGTTTGGTAAAAACATCTTCTTGTTTGAGGTGGATTTATCCTTTACTCTAAGCCATAAAAACCCCTTCTAACTAACACACCCTTTGCCTCCTTGGTTATCCAGTAAGACTGGCTCAGCAATTCTTTTCTTCTATATCAAAACTTGCTTCCATCTCTATTCCTTCATCAGACTCCACATTTAAAAATCTTTCTGCTAAGCACACATATCTGTGAGACTTGTCAAACTTTCATCCTTTCCAACAYCCTTTTCTGAGACAAGTAATACATGAATTTCCAAGTCTTTCTTTTCACACCAACCCTATGGTTTCCAGGCCATTTCTCCTCCTTCTTGGACCCTTTCCCTTTCATATCATGCATATCACTGCATATCATGCATCCCATTCAWAYAYCTCATTCCAGTGTTAAACCTCACTRRTGTGGCCCCAGATTTCCTTCCCACTTTGTTTTKCTTCACCTTTTGTTTCCAGCTGGTATTCCTAACCTCCTCCCTTCCTTCTTGTTACTTCTCTGCCCTCACCACTGCCTCTCACTTTGGTGATGAGCAGCCCCTGTTATTTTCTTTAGTAYTAACAGAGCAGAAACCAGATCTGCTGCTCTCCACTCCCTCATCATCTCCAGGATATCTCCTTTTAGCTCCAGTCTTAGGTGGCAAACACTGCCTTTTGCTTACAGCCCCACAGCCAGACCAGTGCTTCCCCCTGAACGAATTCCGGTGGGTTTGGCTTCAAATGAGATTTCCCAGGAGGTGCTGGAAGCGCCTCTGGAGCTGTGTCAGTATGAATAGATGCCCGTTCATCCAGGCACACACCGTGCTGTAACAACCACAGACATCTCGTGCTGTCTTGAGGGGAAATGTGTCTGCTGCAGCTTGAACTGAGCTTCAGATGRAGCTGGGAAACCATGCACTAATTAGTTAATTGGCTGAAGAATCCTGTGTTCTATTGGATGGATTCAGCTTATAAACTGACCCTAGTTTTGAGGGGAAAAAAAAAATAAAATTAAGCTTTGCAAAGTCATGGACCTTGTTAATCCCAGTTTTGCCTTCACTCATCCCAGCATTACATGTGCAAGGGGCTGACTGATGTTCCTTTGTACTCAGGAATATTGTTCAAGCATAAAATCAGGAGTGAAGTCTGAATCTCTCTTCCATGCTCTGCTGTGACTTCAGTTGGCTTTGCTGTGGAAAGACAAAATGAGTCACTGACTCAAACACAGCCAGCACAAGAATGCTTTTTTTTTTCTTTACACCAGAAAAGCACATGTTTTTGGAGAAATCTACACACAACCAAGAGGGCTGTGACTGACCTACACGCCTGAGWCCCAGCCCATCCAGAAACTGCTCCTGGATGGGAGCACAGTGATCCATCCACTCTGTGCAGAGCTGCTCCTCCAGGCAAGCACATCTCATCTCTTTCAACTGCATGAAGCTGTGCCMRGGGAGGTTCAGGWTGGATATCAGGAAAAGATTTTTTATCCAGAGGGTGCTGRGCACTGGAACAGGGAAGTGGTCACAGCACCAAACTTGCCAGAGTTCAGAGAGTGTTTGGACAATGCTCTCAGGCATTGGGATTGTTGGGGCGTCCTATGCAGAACCAGGGGTTGGACTTGATAATCCTTGTAGGTCCCTTCCAACCCAGGACAGTCTGATTCTGTGATTTTTCTTGGCTTTACTCCCCTTCCAACACACACACRTAGTTTTCATAAAGAACTTTTCAGAGTAATCAAGACATATTCAAAGTTATTACTGTTTAGCTCTGAACTTCTGGGTAAAAATAAATAATTCTTGACATATGGGAAGAAAAACTGGAGCTGTTCTGGCATTTGGGTTTTTGAGATGTTTTCAGATAGCATGGTGCAGAGTGGAGGGGGGTTTCTGTAGTGTGAAGCAGAATAAAGATCACAATAATGAGGGCATGAAATTAGCTTGGCAGTATGAACTCCAATGATACTGCATAGGATTTTCAATTAGGATGAATTAAATTGTTGCCAAAGTCAGAATGGAAATAGGGATTGAGTAGGGTAGGAGGGAGGGAAGAGGTGAGGCTCAAAGATAATGGCTCAGAGAATCTYGTGTACTTAGGGAATAGCTCATCCATCTGAAAATGTGTAAGAGAGAATCATGAAAATTACCTAGGAAATAAAACATGTGGATGTATAGTGAGAGTGAGACTCTAAAGTGATGTCAGGGAAATCGCAGCAGAAGAATAAGTGATGATTAGAGCCCCTCTCATTCTGCAGACCTGCCAAGGCTGCGTCTTCCAAGAGCACAGCGATAATTTACGCCATTGAAAAATAGAAAAGGACCAGATTTCTTCTGTGTGTCATGCCAGGAAGGGTCAARCACGCCTAGGTAGGAAAGCTCATTCTGAGCAGCTCAGCCTCTGTGGTTTTGTACACAAAATGTCTGTAGGATTTAAGCAGAGCTCATTATGTCTCGTTTTATTTATGGCCAATTTCAGAGCCATTCAAGCAGTGCTCTGAGTTTTTGTGAAGAGTAAAAAAGCAACAATTTACCCAGAATGTTCTTCTGTTCTGTAGGAGTCTGATTTTTGAAGACACAGTCTTTCAAGAGTGACAAACATTGAGCACCTTCCAACAACTGAGGTTCCAAAAGATCCCACATTGCCAATCCCAGCCATCCATCTTTTCCCGTGTCTTCAGATGTAAAGCACAGAGAAATGCTTGAAAAGCTTCACAAGAAGTGCTCAGGCACCTGACTCCCACAGAAACACATTTGATGTTGAGTGCCACTCCCCTTCTGCATTTGCCCACTTTACCCTTCCTAAATAGATTATAATGAGTGATTTTAATATTCCAATCATGCAAATCTTCCCCCAAGATTTCAATAATGCCAACGAAGTCTGATGTATACTCATAAATGAGCTCCTCCAATTCCAGTTCTTGTTTATTACTCAGGCTCCCAGCATTAGAGTATAGGCAATTAAAGAATTTCTTCTCTTCACGTCCCTTGGTGCCTTGATTAATTTTGTTCTTGACATCTTAATTTCGAGCTAAATGAATGCTCATTCATTCCTCCCTCTCTTGCCTTCCCTCTTTCCCAGTTTAACACTCTCCTGACTATTCAGCCTGACACCTTGAAGACTCTCCTGTGAAGATGCAGTGTTGGAACACAGTGGCTTTGTCTTCTTGCAGGACAAATGTCTGCCTCACTCTAGTTAAAACTAGAGGTCCTTCATTTCCAAAGGTTTTTTCCTTCCTCTGCTTGTTGGAAACAAAACTTCTGGATGGAATATCCATCTRTAGCATCCAGGAACTCTTCAGCCACCTTCAATCCTTCATATCAATCATGAAGAATGTCCACCACCATCTGTGGSAACCTTGAGCATTTTACACATGCTCAACCTTGCTATAATAACTGTGATGGGTTTTGGAAAAAAAAGTCAAATGACTTCTTTGTCTCTGGGAAATTTAATTGCATTCTGAACACAGTGCCTTTGCCACAGTTGATGGGATTGCTGTGACCTAACATAGACATGTAAGAGGTAAAATTCTCCATTTCCACCTTTATAGTCAGAAGAGAGAAATAAAGCTTTCTGGGGAGAAATTGTTCTGAACTAGTGCAGATGAATCATACTTGGGAAATGTCCATTGCTCTCTGTGGACTAGGAAAAATACTTCATGATGTAGTTTTCTGTAATTGAGACCCGTAAAGCATTCCTGGGGTCATTTCTACCCCACGACACAGCACCAAAACCAGCATGTCAGGCTCCTGTCCTTTCACCTGGGACTCTGCCCTGTGTGCAGGTTTGTGGATGTGCATTCAGAGAGTGTATTATGGCAGGAACCATACAGAAACATGGTCAGAGGCAGCCTGTTCTCTAGGGAAGCTGTAATCTAAATGAAATCTTCTATTCCTGTCCCTCTCCTGGCCTGGCACAATGCAGGGTAACTTTTAAAACATTTAAAGCCCTTCTTCAGGGGTTTTTGCAGATCCTGACTGTTTCTCTGAGAWACTGAAAAACTGATGATACACTTTAGGAACATGCTGAGCTCAAAATAGACCATATTCCACAGCTGGCATGTAACAGCTTCACCTGTGCCCTTGTGCCAGATGAATTAATGCTCCTGCAGGTTCTCCAAGCCAAGCACTTGGAGTACAATTGGTAAAAAACCTGTGGGGGGATGTAGGTGCTGCCTTTGGAGATAATACCCATGCAGAGTGCTGGGTGGTGGAATGACTGCTCTACACAGAGAAGGAGCAGCCCCATGGAGAAGAGGATCAGAGTGGGATGTGCCTGTCCTGTGGTGTCTGCTCAGATGTGGAAACAACCAAGTTCAGCAAATGGTTTGTGTGTGAGGCAGAGGAGATTTCTGTGAGCTGCTGGTGTCCTGCTGGAGGATGTGCCCATGGGAGAGCCACAGCAGGTTAAGTTGCCATCCTGGAGCTATGATTTACTCTGACCTGGTTTAATTTGTGCAGGTGCTGATTAGAAGGGCTCACAAACTCTGCAGGCATGGTTTGCCCAAAAGGACAGACAGGTCAGCCCCCAGAATCACTGAAGGGTTGGGGTTGGAAGGAGATCATTCAATCCAACCTTCCTGCTAAGGCAGGTACATCTGCATCTGTGATACTTTGCAAACAGCCCCCTTTTCCATTTGGATGTTTTTTTAACATGGAATTTAATTTTTTTTTTAAAGTTCTTTGTTTGARTCAGAGCAGATGTCCCTGGAGCCACCCCTGCTGGTAGGAGCAGAGGTTTTAACATGTTTCAGCTGTGGAAATACAAACATGTCCATAATCATTTGCTCTTTGAACTTAACCTTTTCTATTTTACCCTAATCTAATGCTCAAACGTCCACAGGTGAAGTTCAAACTGGAACCTGTCATTTTTGCTCTGAGCAGCCCAGACTTGCAGATCATCCTCTGGAGACTGAAGCCAAGCTCAGCTCGTGGTGTTTCTTGCTCATGTTCCTRGAGATGTTGAGCTTGTTTCAGTGTGGTGGGATTAATCTCCTTGAGCTTTCAGTGGAGGGCTTACACTGCAGGTTAACACATCTGAATCTCAGAGCCTCCACGGATCTTTTTCTGTGCAAGTTCTGATTGCAAATTCCCAAGGGAGTCTATGCAAATGTGTGATGGCAKCCAGTTGTCTGAGCACGGGGTCTAATGATGGTTTTGGTGGTCTGGGGTATTCTCCTGACCTCCAGCAATACTCTGAGGGKGAGCACCTCCCCTAAATCCCTGCTGCATCTCTCAGTCTCACTTAGGCACCTCTGATTCCCAGAAACTTTTCCAATGTCACTGCATATCCACRGTTTGTGGCTAAATTAGGATTCAAMAATTGAAGAGTAGCTCTTTTTTTAGCTGTATTTTTTTTTTGCAAAAAGGGCAGTGGGATTTTTCCCTGTTCCTTCTGTGACTTGTTCCCCTTGCCTGTGTGGGGCTCATTAGAGCGCTGCCATTCCTGATGCACTCAGATCTCACTCAGGGCCTGATCCTGGCTGGATCTATAAAGCAKGAAGTTATTAGCAGGCCCTGTTAGATCTGCATCTGTGTTCAGGGAAGAGCACTCTCCTGGGACTGAGCACASAGCAGCTCTGCAACAGCTGAGAGAGATTATCATAAACACCGAGGAAAATCAACGTGGGCAAAGGGAACACCTGAGCCTTCCCTAAACCTGTTCCTCCTCCTTCACAAGTTAGAACAGCTTTGGCAGAGTAACACTGGAAACAAGAAGATTGTACCCKGCAAAACTCTTTTTAAAGCAATTAAGCCAAACTGTGCTACATGGTGTTAATTTAGAATTTCAATTAGTGCACCCAATTTGCTGTCAGCTCTGGCCAAGCCATTTGCTCAAACCAAAGCTGCTCCTTGCTTGCCTGTTTGCTTGAAGAGTATGAAGATGGAAGCAATTTGTTAACATAATCTGGTTTAAKATGATGACTAATGATTTTCAGAAGAAGCCATGGATTGGGTTTGTCAGGCTGATTATATCTGAAGCATGACTGAGGAGGGGCTCCTTCATCTGTCTAGATCAATGCAGTTCTGCAGGACCTGAGCTGGTCCTGGGCTTTTCCAGGGTAAATTCCAGGCAGCTTCACTTTACTAGCTAGCTGTAGCTGGGTTTATTTAGTTATTATGGGCAGTTTGAGTGCCCTACTCCCAGGATCCTGTTCCTATTTGTACAAGGCAGCAATGACTRCCCAGTTCCCTCATTCTGCCGAAAATTGCAACCCCCCAACCCCACCTATCCCTCCTCATTCTGTACACCCTGCACACAATTCCTCTTGCTTTGCCCTCTTAGGAGAGCTGCTGGCTGTGCAAATCAATTCCCCCAGGGTCTGGGGCTTTGCAGTGCTGGGTGGTTTTGGTTCAGTGCTGCAGAATTGTCGCTGCACCCGTGGCTCTTGTCCCGGTCACTGTGGATGCTGACCCCAGACCCTGCAGTGCCAAAGGAAACCTCCAGCTTGCTGGCCAGAGGGTCAGTGCTCTGAACACCCTTCCCTGCTCTACCCCTTGGCCAGTGGTTCTGTTGTGACTCATGTAAATATTGACATTTGCCACGGACTCGCCTTTGTGCTTTCATTCCCTGCTGAAAAGATTTGATGCTTTTCTTCTGGTTTTGCCTGGACTTCTTCCTCGCTCTTTTCTTTTACACAGCCTTTCTCTGAAGAGCCTGAAAGAAAACCTCTTTTGTAAAGGCTGCTTTTTTTTTGTGTGGTTTTTTTTTTCCTGGAAATGTTAACTCCCTGCGCAGATATTCCGGGAACTTTTCACTGTTCTTTTATTGCATGACACAAGAAACTAAAGAGGAACATTATCTCTTCGAGGCAGCAAGTCATTGTACTTGCTTCTAAAAGCTGATCTTGTTTTGTTTGACTCACTAGCTGTTTTACTCTGGCAGTGATGCACTAAAATATCCTTGAGCTAGCTCAGTTGCACTTTGCTTTCCTTTCTTTTAATGCCACATCTCTCTCAGTCACACTGTCCTCACCGTGAGCAAACCTATCAGCATCTGGCCCATTAATAACAGCTYGTTATGAAATAAAAATTAATCAAGCACTGAGATTATTGTGCAGCATTTCCCAGGACTTATTACTCAGAGTGATTGTGCAGACATCTTGTTGCATAGGGGTAGCCTGTAGTTTGGTTGGAATTAACTCACAACAGCTGCTTTATTGCTGTGATGTATTATTGTTATTTATGTGGGATGAAAGATGTGACTAGCACTTGAGCACAACAGAGCTGTTTGCAGGCTGAGGGAGAGGAAAGGCTGGAGCAGAGCACAATATAAAAAAGGAATGGGATGTGTGTTGCTGCACTTCAGTCCATAAACTTCAGCAGAGCCTTTGTTTCTCTGAGTTTCTTGTTCTTCCTCACATAAGGCACTGTTATAAGCAGCATTAATCAAGGAGGTGAAGAGTCAAGAGCTTTGTCTTTAATAACATTGAAGTGTTTCTTGTTTAACTTTCTCCCTGTGGACCGAGTTCTCAGATCTGGCCAAGTTTCACCCTGTTGAGGAACCAAACAAAGCAGATAAAAGAGGGATTTATGTCAGAGGAACAGCTAGTATATTTTCATCTCAGAGACACAATGATTTGGTACAAGAGTGCATATTAAGCATCTTAAAATAGAGTTAAGCTGTGTGCTGATCTTTACTCTGAAGCCACATTGCTCAGCTACTTGTACAAATCCTGCAAGATAACAGAAGGTGCTAAACAAGTCACTGGGAAAAAAAAAGATGGAAAAGTGACATATCTTTTAAAACATAAGTAAGACCAAATTGATTTGCAAAGGAAGAAGACAACTAATTACACAGTCAGAGCTTTGCAAAGTGTCTGTGTACCAGACTCTTGAAAAGTTTGGGAGCAAAATTATAATCCCTGAATGGGGAAATGCTGAGTGCCAGAGTGATTGAAACCAAGGTGGATTTGTGTGAAAAAGACCCTCTAACTCCCACAGTCCATTAAATATTCTTCTCACCCTTCCCAGTCTTCTYACTCACAATATATTCACCACAGCCCCCTGCCAGTTTCAATGTGTACCCTGCCCCAAATCTTTAATTTTTCTGAGCGTGTTTCATGATGTGTTTTTGCCCAAAGAAATGCCAATGGATCTGCCATCAGCTGCACCTTGCCTCTCCTCAGCAGAGTTTTTAGCTTTTAAGAATACTTCAAACCTGCCAGGAACAAAAAGGGATATGAAGAACCAATTTCAATTACAGTGTGTGAGGTGGTTTCCCAGCAACAAGAGTATTTAAGAGCAACAAAAATTAACATACCTTCAAAGAAAAAGCAGCAGCAACAGCCACTGATTTTCACGGTGTAATATTTTGTATTCATTAAAAAGGAGTTTTTGAGCATGGTTTCTGCCTCAAGGCTCAACTCCAACTCGTCTTAAAATCATGTTTCTCCTTTCTTCACTAAAAAGTACTTAGAACTTTATAAAGAGACACAGGGAAAGGATGGAAAGAAAGAGGCAGGCTGGACTGCTAATATAATTCCTTGGAGCTAAGCTACTGACTCCTATCTTGCTGGAATAGCAAAACTCAGGTGCTCTCTTAAGGAGTAATCCCTCCTCTTTTAGGATCCAACTCCTCTTTTGAAAACCACAGAAAGAAACACTCCATCTTAAAATTGGCTTTTTCAAAGCCTTCTACCCCTWTTGTCACTGTACATCCATCCCTATTCTCCCTGGAAAATAATTGCTCTCCAAAGCCTCTGGTTTGACTGATAAATCCAGGAGAATTTGTGCTCTGTGAAAGAGCTGTTTCCAAACAGAGTTAATAAATCACAAATATTGTGGTCCCGAGCTGGTAACACAGATTTTTACCTGCAAGGGAGGGAGGGATGGTACCAGTACAGACCAGTAAAACCCAAAAAATCCCAGTAAGCTCCTGTGTCAGAAGAAACTGGAACAGGAGGTTGATTTTCATATCCTTTTACCTTGAAAGATTTATGGTGTTYGAGTTGCTCCTGTCTTTTAACACTTTATACTTGACAGAAAATATCTGTAGCAGTGACATCCCTGTCTGGGGATGCCCAGGTATAAATAAAAAATTGAGTTTAACATTCGACTGCTTGAAGTGAAGAGTTTCTGACCAGCTCAAAACCAAAACTGAAACCATTCAACCTCTTGAATTTATTTCACAGTCCTTTTTATTCCCCCAAAGAATTCTTTCTCAGAAAAACATTTAAATTTTCAGCTCAAGTTGGACCAGAAGGGCAATCCTTGCACTTGCATGGCCTTGGGTTGCATTTTCCAAGAGTGGGGATCAAGGTCATCTGTGACATTGGACAAAATCTGCAGGACACAGATCACTTGCACTGCAGCCACTGCCCTTACAACATCAATCTTTGGCATTTTGGGATGTGCAGAGGTAATTTTGGTTAATTTGCTGCGTCTGGGTTGCTAGACATACAAGAATCCTGGCCAAACTATTAAATTCCATTCTTTCTCCCTTGTGTGAACAGGATTTTTGAGTGACTAAGGGAAGATATATAATGAAAAGCTGTTGGAGAAAAAAAAAGTAGTTTTAGGAGTAGGGACAATAAATATTCTGTTTCTTGAAACTGCTGATTGACTGATTAAAAGCTTGAGGGGTGCAGATTTATCTACCTGCATCAGTTCCAGCAGTAGGACAAAAGCCTGTGCCAGATGGTCCAGTGTTGAGTAAACCCACTGGCTTGTGCCTCCTCAAATAAAGACTGTTTAAAGCAGTCACTGATTGCTGTAACTACAATAGTCCAGCAAAAATTTGAGCCCCTTGCCTGCAGACAGGAGCTATGTTGTAGACAAATTGCTGCTTGAGAAACCCCAAAGTGCCACTTTGGAGCTACAAGTGTTCCTGGAAGTTGAGGGCTGAGTAAAACCCCCCAGTTTCCCCCTGTGCTCAGACAACTGGATTGAATCCTCCCAAGGTGAAAYTCTGGATCCTGCCCCAGCCTTCCCTGTTCACTGCAGAAGTGACCTTGGAGCAGTGGAAGTGGCAGCCAAAGAAGCTGCAAAGCATAATGAAATTATGGAGATATGAGTGGATGTAGCTGCCTGAGGAGAGCAGAGAGGAGACCTCAGAGGGACCCAGGGGCTCAGATTCCCAACAGGTGAACCGTCAGCAGAAAGTCTCTGGGAGTAAGCTATTTGCAATTTAAATGGATTGAAATAAAAGGCAAAAGGCACGAGGAACTGGTCAGCAAGAAGATAATTTGTTAAGTTCCATCTTAAAAAAAAAAATTTACTTGACCTAAGTGCCGTCATCACTTAATTCAACTTGTCCTCTTCACAATGCCCATTCCACCCAAAGCCACGTGAATCYTGATATTTCATTTACTCTGCTGAGGGGAAAAAAATCCCTCTAAAACATTTTGCTTCCCTCACATCACCTTTTTCACTTGCTCATGGCCCTTTGCAATGTCTGTGTYCCTGCACAGCAGCGGCAGAGAGACGGAGAACTTCCCCTCATCAGTGTCCATTCACCAGCACCTCCAATCACTGGAGGTGATGGTGAATGGGCTGTCCTGGGCCATCACTGGAGCTGAATTTCTCCACAGCTCCAGCCATCCAAACCTGGAACTGGATTTTCACYAGGATTTTCAATCCAGAAGGAGAAGAAACTGATACAAAGCATGAGGGGTGAGTTTTCTCACCATGGCAGTTGTGTGAAGTTGGATTTGGTTGAGTGATGGAAGCTCTCAGTTCTCTTGAGGATGAGGCACCAAATCCTCAGGAACCAAGAATTGTGACCACCAAGAAATGTACAACTAGCATTAGAACCCCTTGTACCAGACATTTTTYCCTGAAATAGGGATGTGTACCTAGCTTTGATAAAGGCGGCTCCCAGCTTCCACAGTCTCCAGTGAGGGAGACACCCCGTGGGCACAGAAGATAAAATGGTTTATGAAATGGGCCAGCTTGTGGGCAATTAACACATGTGGAGAAGGAAATGTGGACAGCACAGCTAGCAGTGGAAATCAGGGGGAATAAAAGCTACTGGGATGCAGAGGAAGCAAATGGGAAAAGGACTRTCTGGGAGATTACATTTGGCTAAGTTACATATATAAATGAGCAATTGGTGGAAATTTTACAAAGCACTGTGAATTCAATTACTTTTGAGATGTTTTAAACACACGATACAGAATGACTTTAGGATGGAACATTTAAAATCTGAAGGTAACAGTGGCGTGAGGAAGATGCAGAGGTGTCGCAGACATATTTTATGAAAAGTCCTTCCGTTAGGATCTTTTCTCCTGAGAAGCTGAGAAGCTTCAGCTTCTCCATGTTTTGCTGCTTTGGAATATGATTTGGAGAATTGTTTACCCAGCATGTGAAATTGTTTTTACTTGATGACCAATGACAGCCACCTGTGTCGAGGCTGTGAGCAGTCACAAGATTTTATTATCATTCCATTCTTTTCTTTTCTAGCCTTCTGATTAAATCCTTTCTTCTATTATTYAGTATAGTTTTAGTATATAATTTTCTTTTAACATATATATATMATAAAATAATAAATCAGCCTTCTGAAACATGGAGTCAAGATTCTCATCTCTTGCCTTGTCTTGAGACCCCTGTGAACACCACCACATTTGGTGAGCCCCGAGTGAGGAACATTGACACAGAGGTTTTCTTTTAAACCATTGCTCTGCCAGTCAATRTGGAAAAGGCTTCCTTACATGTAAAAAACATTGCCGTTCTTGAGGATCTTCACAGAAAAACAACAGCAGTCAAAAGGCAGTGAAGCACAAACCAGTGTGTGCTGATTTCACAGTCTGAAATTGTCTCATGGTCTCTCCAKGGAGAAGGAGAGGCAGAGCCAGCTCTTGGATTCAGGAGGCTGCTGGAATTGGACCCAAAGCCCTGCCTGTGACACCCCAGGGGTGCAGAGTTACCCATTGGTGGGACTTTGTGTCACCTTGTGGGGACACAGAGGGGACCTGAGCACAGGGAGTGGGCACAGGGAAAGGAGCAGTGGCTGGGAAAAGAGGAATATTCCCAATTCTAGACCAACATAATACAACTTATTTTGTCCTCATTCTCCAGTTTGCCTACAGTGCTGAGGRGGATTTAAAAATATTGCAAAGATGACAAAAAATGCCGAAAACTGGGGATGATGTTCCTGCTGTTTGATCTTGCTGTTTGGGTGGGGGTCCAGGTGAGCTTTGATTTCCTGGYATAACTGAAACAAATTATTCTTATCTGTTGAGGTTGATGGGGAGAAAAAGCACACACCAGCTGCCTCAGCTGGCTGAAAGATGTGGAATTAAACACACTCACATTTACAGCCTCTAACTTCATTAGTAAATTATTATAYAATGAACTGGTACATGCTAACCTTCCTATACTCTTCCATGGCTAATGCCCTGCTWATATCTCATCCATAGGCTTATTTTACACTGCAGCCAGCCTATTTCTGCAACAGGCARCAGCCTGGTCCCTCTTGGGTTCAATGTGAGCTGGTCTGGATGCTGAAAGTGGAGCTGGAAGGAAACACAGTGATGGTTGTGCTGGGGGGAAGCGTTCGACCATTTCATTAACCCTGCTAATGGTTCAAACCAGGACCTTAATAGCACAATCAATAATGCAGTCTGTGATCAGTTTGTTAGCCAGCCTCACACGCTTTGCTTTTAATAGGGGACTCCCAGAAGGATCATGAACTGTTACTTGCAAGCAGTAATTCAAGGTGCATGGAAAGTATGACTTTGGGTCTAATTTTGCGTGTTTTTGAAAAGCATAATCACTTCTCTGTCTCCTTAGACTGCTGCTGGATAACTCACCCCAGGAGTCCCAAAATTCTCTGTCCCTCATCAGCCTGGCATTTCTGAACTAATTATTTTGGGTATTCATTCCTGTCCTTAATGCTTTTACAGGAAAAGTGAGTCTCTGGGCTTGTCCACACTTAAGGCAGAGCTGATGGTAAAGGATAATCCTTTACCAAGGAATTGCTAAAGAAGAAAGGAACTCTTTACTGGAAGGGAACAGGTTGCCCAAAGCTGTGGATGCCCCATTCCTGGAGATTTTCAAGTCCAGGGTGAGAACCCTGGTCTAGTTGGTGTCATCTCTGTCTGTGGCAGTGGGGATGGAGCTGGAAGGTCTTTAAGATCCCTTCCAATCTAAACCCCTCTGTGTCTCTGTGATTTTATAATGGGGCCCCACATTCAGCTCCTGGTTTTTTTCACARGTTCTCTCAACTCTGCCTTTTCTTCAGCTCCCAATCTGAGGCTGTGCAGCTGTGACATGACTGCACCAAGGACAACCTTTCACAGCCTCCRTGGAGCTCATCAGCTCAGCTCAGCTCTGTCTCCTCACGTTCCCATCTCCCTGGAGAACCCCATGAAGACACCTCCAAAACAGGCTCTGCCCCTTTCTTTCCCATCTCCCCTTTTACTCTTCCTTTCCTTCTCTCCTTCTCTTCAGCAAAAGTTTCTCMCTTAACTGAAAAAAGGCTGCCAGACACCTGCATGGGTGCAAAGGCACTCTTGAAACAAAAGGTCTTGAAATTGGTCCAAATCCTGCATGAACAAAGGAYGGTGGGCAAGGAGAACCTGAATGGCAATATTTAACATTATAGGTGGATGCAAAACAGCAGAACAATTTTTTAATGCTCTTTCATTTGTAAGAATGCCCCCTTTCTGCTTTACTGGTTAGAATTCTATCTTTTGGTTTTGACACTTATTAACTTTTCACTTATTAGGCTGCCTGCGAGATTTTTCATTGTTGAGGGGTTTTTTATTATTATTTAAAAGATTGATGTGTGTGGAGTTTTCACTGTCAGATTAAACAGACTAAGTAAATACAGTCCCTGAAACACGAGATTTTATCTGGGAAGCTCAGATGGAGTTCCATGGCTGGCTGGAAGTTGCTCAGGTGAGCCCTCTCTGCCAGACTTCAATAGCAGAGGATATTCTTCCTTCCCTTTACCTTCTCTTCATCATGCATGGGAGGGAAGGGAGTGGGAGCAGAGCGGGGTCATCTTGGCATTGCATTTATTGTGCTGCAATGGCTTCACTGAGCACGAGTAACAAAGCATTCCCTGTGAGCACCGAGATTGCACCAACCAGGGTGTGATGTTGCACATGACCTGCTCTGGGATGCAGCTCATTTCTTGGCCTTGTCCTCACGCTGCAGAAGAGCTTGAGATTATGCAGTTTCCTACCCAGAAATCTTCCTTGCTGCTGGCATCAGCTGAGAGAGCCTGGAGTTCATGTAGCAGAGCAGTGGGGCAGCTCTCTGAAGGATGTGCTCTGTTCTCTGGGGCAGAAGTTGTRTCCAGAGGGGAAAAGCAGATTCAGACTTGTCTGTCAGTGCAGCCTTCATGTGGTTTATGATGAAAGCAGCCACGTTGTTTTCAGGAAGAGCTGAACTCTGGAGGACTGTGGGTGGTCAGGGCAGAGCAGGGGTAAGGCGCTCAGCACATCCTGAGGGCATGGAGAGAGTCTTGGCATCCGTGGAAAAGCACCAGGTTTGGGAAAAGGGAATCAGTGAGAGGGATTGAATACAGGGTGTGTCAGGGCATGGGAATGGCTCAGGGTTACCCTTGCTCAGTATCCCTGGAACTGCTGTGCTCAGATCCAGTGAGGGATGGAGCTCCAGGTGCAATGGCAGAGAGGTGGGAGGTGAAGCTCAGGCACTCASCAGCACTGGAGCAGGCTGTCCAGGGGAGCAGTGGGGACAGCATCCCTGCAGGTATTCAAAATTTGCATAGATGTGATGGATCTGGCACTATTAATGGTTGAAATCAATGATCTTAGAGAACTTCTCCAAACTATTCTATTCTATTCTATTCTATTCTATTCTATTCTATTCTATTCTATTCTATTCTATTCTATTCTATTCTATTCACATCTATAAACCTACTTCTTTATTACAGACAGGTCTCTAATTCTTCAGAACATATCAGGGCTTCATGGCACTGACTCCTCCCTCAAGCCCCCCTCCCTGACAGTGCTAAATGGCTTTCACATGAAAGAAAACAGGGMTCTGCCAGACTCCCAACCCTTTCCTTTTGTGTTTTGCCAAAACCCACAGCCAYACAGCCAAAAGGATGGGAACTGAACTGGATCCATGACCCCTACCTGRATTCAACCAAATGTGAAATAATTTGGATGAGAAATGATGTTTCTGTGATGGATCACAAAGAAAGTCAGCAGGGGAATGAGGTGGTGGTAGAGACAGGGAAGGATACCAAACATTTTGCTTCCTGATTCTCATCTCTCACAGAACGTGAGATTTTTTGGTTGGTTTCTTAACAGGAACTGGCAAAGCTCAACTCATTAATGCCATAATTAGGATTGAAATCCAAATATTTCTTTTAATGATAGGTAGGAGTGGAGCCAGAGGAGGCCACAAAGGTGACTGGAGTGATGGAACACCTTCTCTGTGAGGACAGAGTTGGGTTGTCCAGGCTGGAGAAGAAAAGGCTGCAGGGAGACCTGGAGCATCTTCAGTTCCCACAGAGGCCTTGGACAGATGGGGACAGACCTTTCAGCAAGGAATGTTGTGACAGGACAGGGGATGATGGTTTTACATTGCAGGAGAGTTGATTTAAATGAGGAATAAGGAAGAAGTTTTTTTACAATGGTGGYGGTGAAACACTGGCACAGGTTGCTCAGGGAGGGTGTGAATGCCCCAACCCTGGAYGTGCTCAAGGCCAGGCTGGACAGGGCTCTGAGCAACCTGATGTAGTGGAAAGTGCCTCCTTTGATCTTTGTTCCACACCTGTCATTCAGCAGGGACATCCCTCTGCAGCTGGGGCACGAATCTGCAAACCCTTCTGCAGCTGCTTGGGGCAGCTCTGTCACTCTCGAACCACTTTTCACTCCTGGATGTATTCTGAAGATGTTTGCATTGCATTTTGCTTTAATTCAGTGCTCAGGCAGGGTGGGAGACTGTTCTGGGGAAGAGACATTTTGTGACAATACTATTAACATTTTACTTGTGCACGTTTTCCCCTCTAGATTGGTTTTCACTCCAGCTATATTTCTTTGAACGTGACAGATTTTATGTTTTTTCTCTGTGTTTTCTTTTTGGTCCTATCCTCTGTTTAAAAGCAAGGTCATCAATAATTTTAGATGAAATACATTTGCTGTAACCCTTCAGGATAACATGGTTTGAATATTTTGATTGATTTATGTCTATAAAAAACAAACTGCATCAGCTGTTTGTCTGTAGAAACCTTTGTTTTCTTTAAAGGCACGAGTCTTGTGCCTCATTAGTCTTCCCCAGCTTTCCTTTTGGTACCTGTTGTGTTTCACACATTTTTATAAGCTGTCTGCCTCTAATAAATGAAATTATACTTCAGCTGTAAAGTGTTCCCATAAGCAATCAAAGAAATGCTGCCTTGTAGTCTGTGAGAATAAGCACCATCAGTACCATTGTCACATCGTCAGGACGTAGCTCAGCCTGGTTATTAGTTTTGTGCTGCTCTGACAGCTTGGCTGCTGCAGCATCTCTCAAAAACCCCACTGCTGGAGGAATCCAGGAATGGAGGATCAGCCCATATCAGCCTAAGGTGTCTGGCACTGCAATATTTTGGCTGATTTTTAGAAGGGTGGCCTGGTTCTGCATAAGCTCTTGATTGTATTCAAGGGTCAGAAGCAAAAATTAAATTAATTTCAAGAGGAAATCATGCACAGGTTTGTTATCATGACTGGGAGCTATCAGGGTGGGTTACAGCATCTTTGGGGACCTCCAGGGAAGTCCAGCCAAACCCCCTGCAGGATCCACAGGCAGGTAGAAACTTGTTTGCTTTTCCTCTCATTTCTTGGTTCAAAGAGAGAGAATTGGAAGGATTTTGCTTTTTCCTGGGACACCGTCATGTCAAACAGAAAAGGAATGAGGCTGTGCACACGTTCTGGGGGCTCATTTCTTCCACTCATGATACAAATCAGAGGAAGAAGATGGCCCAGCTCATGACATACAGCATCATTTCACTTCAAATGAAAGCTGGCCGGCAGCTCCTTCTTTTTCTAGAACTGACGGCAATTTTGAATTTCTGTGGGTTTTATGCAACTCTCCCAAGCTCACGGCAACATTCACCAGCAAAGTTTGGGATCTGGCACCCTTTGCTTCCAATACCTTCCTTGAGCTTGCACATCCAATGCTCTATGAGCAAAGAAAGCCTTCTGCTGTTAACATGGAATTGTTTAGGTTGGAAAATACCCCCAGGACCACTGAGCCAAACCATTGACCCAGCTCTTCCAGGTCTACCACAAAACCATGTCCTGAAGTGTCACCATCACATTTTCTGGAAAAATCTCTTTGCCTGCCCAGGATTCTTCTCCTGGGAAGCTGAGAAGCCTCAGAGAAAAAAGAAAACAATATTTTCTGATTTGCTTCTCCTGTGTTTTGCTGCTTGGGAATGTGGTTGGAGATTGTTTATCCAACAGGAGATTGTTTCACTGGATTCATGTGAATTGTTTTGACTCTTTGGCCTATCAGGGGCCAAGCTGTGTCAGACTCTGAAGAGAGAGTCACAAGTTTTCATTATTATCTTTTATCCTTCTGTCTGTATCCTTTCTCTATTCTTTAGTATAGTTTAGTATAGTATTCTTTTATATAATAGAGATCATAAAATAATAAATTAGCCTTCTAAGAACATGGAGTCAGCTTCATCATTTCCTTCCTCCAGTGACGGGGGTCTCAGAAAATACCWCTCTGAAGTGCCACATTTCCACATTTTTGGAACATTTCCAGGGGCAGTGACTCCACCACATCCCTGGGCAGCTTGTTCCAATGCTTGACAACCCTYTCAGTGAAGTAGTTATTTTTTTAATATCCAACCTAAATTTCTTCTGGTGCAACTTGAAGCMATTTCYTCTTGCTTTACCACCTATTCCACTYGAGCTATCCATGTTCCAGTCCCTGCAGCTGTGGGGGTGAGAGATCCATGGCAGACACATTCCAGCTCGGAGCTGAGGGCACCCCTGGGTCTGAGTGGAATCAGCTTTTTGAGACCAGGTAAGGACAGAGCAAGGATGTTGCCCAGGRCAAGACTAAGCACAGCACAAAGTTGTCTTTAATATTTCAACAACTTCTCAGCTTCTYATTCACTTCAGCTGGGTGATCTTTAATTACAAACATTTTTTTTTGCCTTTTTTTTCTCTTCAAATGGGGATGAGGCAGAGAGGAAATCAGCATTCAGAACTGCTCTCTACTTACATGCACATTGCATTGCAGAAATGAACACTGTGTCTGGTTCAGTTGGATCAACTTTGTAGGCAGATTATTAGTAATTAAATCAGAGATATATCTCAGAGGCAAAARGGAAAATCCCACTGACTCCAGTTTATCCTTTTGTAACCCACCCTAGGAAGAAGGAAAGCATCAGAAAGCTCTCATTATTTATGTGTATTTATATATATACATACATTTATGTATATATATATAAATGTGTATATAAATTTATGTGTATTTCCTTATATATATGGAAAGCAGATAGCAATTCCTTCATTTCCCCACTCTGCCTTTCTGCTTGGAAGCCTATTTACAAACACACAGTCAAAATCCTGCTCTGAAATGGGTGATTGTGTTCATTGTTCCAGAACACATAATAGCACAGGCAAATGGGAATGCTGAGGCAGTAATAGCTTAAGTTGTTCAAACAGGAGGAACAGGRAAAGCAGCAAATAATTGTCACAACCTAAAGGCTGCAGAGTCCCTGAAATCACCAAATCTTTCAGTGTGTGAGTCTTCCACACTTGTTGAGCTACGTAATGTCTTGGCTATGTCATCAGGATCTGAGATTCAGCCACAATTCCTAATACCTGGTCCAGATGCTCTTAAACTCTGGGCCAAAATTCATCAAATACTGGTTTTATGGTGACTGAATTGAGTTTTCTGGGGCTGCTTCTACAATCAGAGTTCCCTCCATGTGTACAGTGATCAGCCAGGGTCATCTCTTGGATTCTTTTTGGGAAGGAACCCCAAGGCTTGGTGAACTSGCCCCAGGGAACAGGTATTTACTATGTCCCTCCTGCAGGGACTGTGACAAGCCAGGACAGGGTGTGAAGACCAGGAAGAATGGGCAAAATACCATTTCTTGCAGGGCTTGAAAGGACAGAGCTACCACAGGGTGAGACAGGAAAAGAAATAAATCTTCAGCTCACAGCTAAGACACAAATGGATGATGATACCACCACCCAGGAGCCCCTGGGCTGGAAGCCAAACCTCAGTATGGTCTGTAGGGGACAAAATTTGGTCTAATCTCTTCAACCAACCACCCACAGCCCTTTATGGTTTGTCCCAGGAGAGCACAGGCTCCCACAGGTCTTCCCCTCACCAGACCTGTCAGGATACTTCAGGTGCCTCCAAGATATCTCAAGTGATATCAAAGGAGCCTTCTTTTTTTTCCATCCTTTTTCCTCCTCATTTTGTTTTCCCCACATCACTGGAACAAGCTCAGTTCTCTCAGAGCTACCTGGTCAAACCCACTCACGTGTTTTGGCTTTCTGGTGTTATTCAGAGTTTCCTGCACAAAGGAAAAACGTCAGGACACGAATTTTGTGCTGACCCATCTGCCCCAGCAGAGCAATTAAAAGCAGAGTTGTGCCAGAGCAATATTATTTTAAAAACACAGCACAGCCTCTGATATGAAACAGCACCAAAATGGACTTGTCAAACACTATTAGTTTTCCATTTTATTTTTCAATAAAAGAGGGAAAGAAGGAGTGTTTACAAGCAAGGCAGTCTGTTCTAAAGTCAAAATACTCTGTCTGATTATGCTCAGGGACCAAGCAATTAACAATGATCAAAGAGGGTAATTGTTGTTAAAAAGTTAATAGGGATAAAAATATCACTATATTAATTTTTTTGGTCTTTTTTTCCCCTCCAGAAATAAAGTCATAATTTTTCAGCACTTGAAAATATAATCCTCATCACTGATTGTCTTTCTTTGGGGGCAGAAAGAAAAAAAACCCCAAAAAATAAAGATGAAATAAGGAAAATTCTTCAATTAATCTCATTTTTGCCAAAACATACCTTATTGGGTCAGATTTACAGATTRCACAAGGTGGTTAGTTCAATTACAGCAGGGAAAGAGTAATTCTGAGAACTAATTAAATATGCTGGTATGCAGATGGTTAATTGGATTAATAATTACCTTGCATATGTAAAAAGAGGTTTTATGTTTGCACAGGCAATTTTTTTATCAGGATTCTCCTGGGATAAAAAAAAAAGTCATGCTAATAAATGATTGTTTCAAATAGCAAAATGATTTTGCCTTGGTTTTGACTAAACTTTAGAAGAAAAAGCTTTCTGCTCCCATCAGAAGGTAATTTAAATAAAAAAAAGATTTCACTTTCTTTTTTTTTTGTACTCTCACCTAGAGCCACTCTAGGGAAGAGAGAAAAGCAAAGCATGTTGTAATCTGCAGAAATCAGAAGACAATGGAAAAATCTGTTTTTAAGCATTTTTGGGGGGTGGGAACAAATTGCCATGGCAACTCTCTAAACGGATATGTCTTCAAGGAAATCATGCTGTTCTCTTGAAAAGTGAGATGCATAATACAGCAAGCACTTGAAAGTTATCTTTGGAAGGCATGTGTACAGGAGAATCAGAAATATTTTATAAATTCAAACTTATGAAACATTCATGCTGATTCACTAATGTTTCACAGGGCAATTATTCCACCCAAAGGCAGGAGCTGAATAACCTTGCCATGTATATGTGCATTTTTAAGAGTGCTTTGTGGCTGGGCTCATCTGATCTATCAGCACCTTCCCTCTGCTCTGCAGGCACTCAGAGTTCCTTGCCATCAATATATATAAGTTGCTGCTAACTCAGATGGTTGTTAAATCAGAGCCTGAAATATTTAACCCATTTCTTAGACCCTTTTTTTTCCTGACAGGCTGTGTCAGTCAACATTTCCTTTACCAGCAGCATCAGTGACATCRGTGTGCTGCAGAGTGGGATGAGAGGGGAGGATTTGACCTAATAACTTTTCTTGGAAAAGCTGTTCCTCCTATTTTAAATCAGTCAGATGGTTTGAGGCATCTGGTCACACTCAAAATTATATTTCGCTCTCAGAATTGAAGGATTCTCATCCTGGCAGAACAACTTCAAGAGTTTTACCTCAAGACTGAGGCTAAATGGTCTTTAAGGTGCCTTCCAGCCCTCACTGTTCTATGATTCTCTGCTCCTATTAGAAACAAGAGGAGGATTTTCTTTGCCATGGGTTATTTAGTTCCTAAGCTTCTGGCCTGAAAAAGTAATAAAATAAATAAGACATTACCTAATATAAAGTGAAAGGCAAATCATGGCGTTTATTTGCATCCTTGAGATGGAGCTGCATTTGTGCTTCTTGGCTCCTTCTGACAACTCCTGGGCTTTTCTTCCACAAGGATGAACCATTTTAATTAAGGCAACCCAAACCACTTGCTTTATATAAACCAGAGAGAATAACAAAATCTGTCCTGACAGAAACCAAAATCAGCATCCTGCACCAGTTTAAGCGAGGTAACTTAAAAATGTCACCTCGGACTCACATTTTACATAGAGGAGATCAGGGTGGCAGTCACATTGCCAGGCCTGGGTGCTTAAATTTAAGGTGTCAGAACAACAATCACATCTAAAAGGCAGCAAATGGATGGAACAATTCACTAATGTGTCCCTGAGGGTCTTCTCCACGTGTCACTCTCCTGTACTTAGGGAGCTGAGGCAGAGGCTGCTGTGCCAAGCCAGGGCAATTAGCTGTGGCTCCAAATATGAGGAGCAGATTGTGAACAACCCCCTGATTTTCTCTCCCACGTGTCTCTCTGTGCTTGGTGTCCTTCAGTGACTCAGCTGTCTGCTCAGCAGCTGTTCCTGGAAACAGAATGATCACGGCAGCCAGAAGAAGGAATCCCATTTGGCAGGTGGATCTCCTGGTGGGAATGGCTGGGACTGAGAGGGCTGGCTGCAGAACAGGGACGCAGCTCATCTTGGCTAAGCTCTCTCATGATATTTTCTGTGTTTTGTTTTTTTTTTTTGAGAAACAAGTAAATATTTTGACAATTTCTAGCACAAGCTGGCCCTCAGGAGACATGGAAGTGGAAAAAATTACTGCCGATGACAGACAAAAAGACCAGAATACCTATCAGGGGTAATAATTGCTGTATCTGAGAAATGCCTAAACCAGGTCCAGAAATCACAGCTTGAACAAGGGCTCAGAAAGAAATCTGTTTTGAAAACCCATCATCCAACGCTGCGGAATATCCCTGTGGTCAGTTTGGGTCACCTGWCCCAGCTATGCTCCCTCCCAATTTCTTTTGTGAACTTGGCAGAGTGTGAGACAGGAGAAAAAAATTCCTTGGCTTAGGATAAACACAAAAGCAAAAACCTGAACCATCAGTGCATCATCAACACCATTCCCATCCTGAATCCAAAACACAGCGCTGGAACAGCTGCTGACAAGAAATTAACTCTGCCTGAGCTGAAAACAGCACAGTGATGTTAAAAGGTCTCTGTCACAGACGCATTTTACGAAAAATCTTTTCCTTAAGATTTTTCCTCCTGAGAAGCTGACAGGCCTCAGGAACAAAATGTAAACATTGATTATCTGCTGCTGTGGAATGCAACAGGTGSATCTGTGATTGGCCCATGTTGGTTGTTTCTAATTAATGGCCAATCACAGTCAGCTGGCTCAGACTCTCTGTCCAAGCCACAAACCTTTGTTATCATTCTTTCTTTTTCTATTCTTAGCCAGCCTTCTGATGAAACCTTTTCTTCTATTCTTTTAGTATAGTTTTAATATAATATATATCATAAAATAATAAATCAAGCCTTCTGAAACATGGAGTCAGCATTCTCATCTCTTCCCTCATCCTAAGACCCCCTGTGAACACTGCCACAGGTCTCTTCCAACCCAAACTATTCTGTGATCCCATGATTTTTCATATGGCTGGGGGAGGCTAAGGTTGTTGCCTGAGGCTGTGGAACAGCAAAGCCAGGCCCGGGTCAGGGCAGCCCCTGCTGCTCCTCCTGCCATGGCTCAGGACCATGCTCTCTAAGCAGATTTCATTTGCTGCGGTCACGCTCGGAGCTGGCCMGAAGCTGTGCAGCTGATGTGGCACAGCCTGCTCCCAGCAGAGCCTGTCACCTTCTGTCACCCCTCTCAGGAGGGGCTGTCCAAGGCTGAAATGACCCTTCAGGCAGTGGTGGATGCATGCTGTGACCCCATGGCATTGCTGAGGTCACTCCAGCCACGGAGAGTGACTTTGTGCATGGGTGCGTGTCACCACATTTCTCTGCACAGAGAAAAGCAAGGCACAATTCTTCCTTCCCAAGAATATTTCTGGGTTTCACACTCTATGAATCTCAGAGAAAGGAAAAACAATTCTTATTTCATTTGCTACGCCTGTGTTTGTGCAAAAGTAGCATGCAATATGGAGATGGTTTACCCAAGGTGATGGTGCTTTGTTTCCTTGGCCTGTCAGGGACAAGTGTGTAGCCCCACATTTCTCTTCACAGAGAAAAGCAAGGCATGACTTCCCAAGAGTATTTCTGAGATTCACATTCTCTGAACCTCAGAGAAAGGAAAAACAATTCTTGTCATTTGCTGTGCCTGTGTTTGTGCAAAAGTAGAATGCAATATTGAGATTGTTTACCCACAGTGATGGTGCTTTGTTTCCTTGGCCTGTCAGGGCCAGGTGTGTGTGTGTGTGTCAGGACTGTCACTGACAGTCACGAGATTCTGTGCAGTGTGTGTAGAGTTGAGTGCTTGGCAGATTCAGTTTAGATGTAATGTAATATAATGCAATAGAATATAGACTAATAGAGTATAATAAAGTAATTAATCAGCCTTCTGATATCCATGGAGTCCTCCTCATAATTTCTGCCTGCCATGGGTGTAATCCTGTTTCGAAATGTGTGAACAGCAAAAACCACCCTGGGTGAGGCAGGRGATGCTCTGAGGGCTCTGCACCATTCAGAGGTGTCACTGTCACATTTTCTGGAAAAATCCCTTCACYAGGATTTCTTCTCCTGGGAAGCTGAGAAGCCTCAGRGAAAAAKGAAAACAATAATTATYRGATTTGCTTCTCCTGTGCTTTGCTGCTTTGGAATGTGGTTGGAGACAGTTCATCCAACASGTGGTTGGTTGATTGGTTTCATGTGAATTGTTTTAACTTAATGACCAATCACAGCCAGCTGTGTTGAGGCTCTGAGGAGTCACAAATTTTTAGTTAGTATCTTGTTAAATCTTCTGTAAGTATCCTTTCTGTATATAATATAATATAATATAATATAATATAATATAATATAATATAATATAATATAATATAATATAATATAATATAATATAATATAATATAATATAATATAATATAATATAATATAATATAATATAATATAATATAATATAATATAATATTTAGTATATTCTTTAATATTCTTTTATTCTGTATTCTTGCATATAGTTTAGTATAGCATTGTTTAATATGATATAAGTATATAAAATAATAAATTAGCCTTCTGAGAACATGGAGTCATATTCATCAATTCCTCCTTCGTCCTGGGGACCCAGCAAATACCACACAGATGGACTTTGGTTTCTTTTTACCTGATCCCAGGTGACACCTCCATCAAGGTTAATGCTTTTAGAGCTTCTTCCAGCAAGGGGGCATCAGCTCCAAGGGGCAGCTTTCAGGTGGATTTGCATGAATGAGGGTCTCACCCCACTTGTGCTTAACAGGAAAGAAATCAGCATCATTCAGAAAGTTTGTCCTATACCTGTGATTTTTTAAAAGAAAATGATGTCATTTTAAAGATGAAAAGCTCATTTTTTGCATGCAATTTTCCCCGACAAATACATGGCTTTTGTGTACATGCTAAAGGAATAAAAGTATTAAGAATATTCCCCGGGGAGTCCTCCTACATATATTTCAGGAGTTTTCTAGGATAGCAAGGACAGGGCAAATCTGTGTCAGTAATCCTGGCAGAGGCAAGGTGGAGATAAAGGTGTTAAATGGCCAAAGAAATTATATAATTCAGTGGCATTTCTTCTGATAAAGCAGTGTTTAATCTGACAGCCACAGGAACTGGGGTGTGACATGAGCATGAGGCCAGGAAATGTAAAATGAAGTAATCATCCTGAAGAAGGAACTACTTTGAATAACACATGATGCTGGAAATCTTCAATGCAGCATTGGATTCTGTTGTTCAGTGCCACCTCCCAGACATTTGCCATTAATTTAAATATTACTGAGAGAATTTAGGGCAAAAAATGTTTCAGCATGCTGCAGCAGCATGAATGYTCCTGCAAGAGAATCTCACCATCAGCCTGAAGAGTTACAGAGTTTGATGTGTAAATTTGATTCTTAACAGGGATAATTTTAAAATTATGGGAGAGGAAAGTTGAGGGGAGGTGAAAGGTTTTGTGTAGGTCAATATCATGAATGGGATCAAAACAGACCAAGAGTTTTTAAAAAGGACCCTGGTTTAAAATGAGAGGAACTGGAGGGAGAACTCTGAGACAGTCAAAGAAAAGACAATATCTTGTAATGTGTGGAGAGGAGATTTTGACCCTACACATATTGAAGATAAATTATTTTGCAACAAATAAAAGCAAGGCAAGGTCATAAGTGCAAGACTCAAAACCCAGCTGCTTTAAGTTTAATTTCTGAAAATGCATCTGMAATAACTAAACAGCATCCCCCAGTTGTCCCACTGAAAGTGTCCCAGGGGCACCTTTAGCAAAAATAAGAGGAGGTTTGATAAGCAGGACATTAAGGTATCTTTATCCTTATTCCACAAGGACCAAGTTGAAGCAGAGAGAAAAACATAGTAAATAAAAATAATAAAGACAGGCCGATGCTTCCTTTTGAGCTGGATTTTCTTTTATCTAACATTAGCCATCTGAAAATGAGGCATCTGGCTTAGTGCAGACATCTGGACTCTCTCAATAGTCAGTAGAGGGAAGCAGCTCTAGAGGTGATCCATCACAGCTTTTTACCAGGCATGAATTGCCCTGGGAAGCTCCACCAGCTGCAGAAGGAGCCTGGATAACAAGCTTAGCATGGAAACCCCCTTGGTCATGGGCAGGAACCAGCCAAGAAAAGTCCCTCCCTTGCTTGCTGTGATCAGAAGAGGTCGTGGGTRACATTGTYCCATTGCAYSATCTGCCCAAAGCTGAAACAATGTGATTATTGCTGATCACAGACAAGGAGATGGAGAGTTATTACAGAAAAGGTGAGAGTCAGAAAGGTGATTTCAATGGCTCTGCTCACACTAAAGGTGATCCCACCTTTAATTCCTCACTAAGCTTCCCAATGTCCTGGGAGGGCCAAAACCCCCACATCTGGTGCCTAAACCTCAACATCTGGGTCCTCAGCTGAATTCCCTGTCCTTTCTGAGGAGC
>JACDOX010000349.1:189304-212886 GCA_014549065.1 Cardinalis cardinalis
GGAAGGAAGGAAGGAAGGAAGGAAGGAAGGAAGGAAGGAAGGAAGGAAGGAAGGAAGATTTGTGTGTTTTCAGTGTGCATCTAATCCCGTTCTAGGGCATGACAAAAGTGCCTCCCTTGCCCTGGGGATGCAGGGCAAATGCAAAGCCCCTTGCAGGTGAAGCCACTCCCTTAAGTCATCAGGCCTTGGATTAAGGCCTTCGTCCTCAGATATTTCTCCTCCCTCCAACTGAGCACACTCATCCTGATTTCCAACTGAGACAGATTACAATGCCTTTTTTAAATATTTTTTTTCCTTCGACAGGTGCAAGGATGTCCCTCCAGGAGAAAATTTGTTTCTCTTTATGCCCCATTTAGACTCCAAACTTGYTAAGCTATTTAAAAAGAAGCAGAGGGGGAGAAAAAGAAATGCAGAGGTAGACTTTATACCCCTGATCTCAGCTATTTTTCCTTGCAGAAGACCATCTTTGAGCACTATGTTATTGAACCTCCCTGTTTAATGACCCCTCTAATGCACTGCTATCAGGTAGTGCCATCTGTATTTGGGCAAATGTGCTCACTCGTCTGTTTACTCAGCATAAATTAGCTTTATTTAAAGTTTAATGGAAGTTACATCTATTTGGACATCTGTACTTAACTGATTACTGGCCACGTTGGGCCGCCTGGTGGTTCTGCATGAACTTGCCAGCTGCTCTGAAATGATAAGAGCCTGACATATGTTAAGAGCCAGCAACAATCACAGTCAGGGTGTACTTTTTTTTTAATTTTTTTTTTTTTACTATTTCTGAGCTGGCAGTTAATAGCAGCAAAAAAGAAATCCGCCCACTTCTCCCAACTGCCTCCTCCACCCCCGTGCGTGTCTCTGCTGTCAATYCAAACCTTTTTAGAAGCACATAAAAAAGAAAATATTCCCCCCCACCCCGCCTTAGGAGTGAGTGGAGCTCTTTGTGCATGCCATTAAATCCACGTGCAGTTTGTTCCCTGTTCCATGCAGTGAAACACTCCTGGCCGTGGKAAGCCAGAGCCCATCCCGGCTCATCAGCACCTGCAGGAGATTTGGAAAGCTGCTGCCATCTATAGATAGGTATGAGGATTTGCTGGCATGGCTAGGGAAAAGGTTGAGATCCAGGGCACAGGATTCAGGGCAAAGAATCATGGAATCACAGAATAATTACGGTTGGGAAAGACCTCTAAGATCATCCAGTCCAGCCATTAACGCTGCCAGGTCCAGCACTAAACCAGTGCTGAGCTGCACAAACRCCAACAATCCTGGACCTCTGCTTCTGGTTTATCCTCTTCTGTGATATTATCTTCTTCTGGTTTTCAGTTTATCTGAAGAGATCGTGGCCTGGAAACACTAGTTTTTAAGTAATTAAAAGCTTATTTTTGAGTGTAGATGTTAACCTGATGTCAGCTGCTGCCCTGATCTACCCTTAACATTTTTTTGCAAGTAGTAATGACTATTGTGCAAGACCAATTAATGTGACCTTGTGATCCCTGAAATGCTGACTGTAGTTAGGTCTCTGTGGTAGGAAGAGTGTTGTAGTCCTTTCAATTTCCATCCCATCCCATCCCATCCCATCCCATCCCATCCCATGGAGCTGGGGTTGATGCTATAGTGCAGATTGCCCTAAATTCAGCTCCCTGCACAGAGAGAGGTGATATCCTAATTTCTTTGGAGTGTTTCAACTCTCCTATGCCATACTCTACTGAGTACCAAAAAAAGGTTTATGAAAAGCTTCTTTACTTTTCCTCTGAAAACCTCTTTTCAGGGTTACTTTAATCCTTTCATCCTTAACTCATTTCTCTCAGGGTGAGGTGATTAACTTCTACCTAAACCCTTTGGTGCAAATTCAACCCCGGAGAAAGCATCTGTCAGMTCCAATTTGTTTTGGGTATCTACTGGCCCTCATGATTTTACTTAGACCCCAAAGAGGGTCCTGCTAAAATGATGGCCCATGGAGCTCCCTGGAAGCAGAACTGGATTTCTGAATATAAACTCCTAAGACCCCATTGTAAAGCTTCATAAATAATCAAATCTGATAGAGTCTCAGTGAAAACTAACAACAATCTACTCACAAAAATCAGGAGATTTTGTGTATGTGTATAGTTAGTGTGTGTTTAAAGAGTTTAGTATCAGGCACCCATTTCTGAAAGTCTTAGTGGAGTGGAAAAAGACACAAAACCAGCCTGTGCCTGCTGGAAGCAGAGAGGCAAATGGTTTTCAGCTGCAGAATAATTGTAGGGAAGCCTTGTGCTTCTGAGGTGAAACCAAATTATCTCGTGGGCTGTGACCTGTAGGATGTGGGCTGTGACTGAAGAAACACCAGGTGTGGTCCTTGAAGTTTCTGAAAAGAAGGGATGGAGCATCATGGGTTGATGGAAAAGGTGTCATTGTTTTTTTCTCARGGCTCAAGGGCTCTTGGGCAATCCCATGTGGAGTGGTGGGACTCGGGACAATTTCCATCACRTGTCTCCAAAAATCCTCCTCCTTGTCTCCCACAGGGATGCCATGGATGTGCCTCATCCACAGCCTCATAAAGACTCTGGTCTGAGGCAGAAAASATCAGAAAAGCTGCCCATTCTTCTTCTGGCTCTTAAATGGAAGAAGAAAATCTGTCACTGGAGCCTCTTAGGCCATCAGCTCCCAYTGCAGCTGCCTTTGTCTTCTTTGGCCTTTCTGGTGTGAGACAAAAATGGATGATGTGTGGTGGCTCCTCTCCTGCTGCTGACACACAGAATTACTTTTATTTACTGCCATGGTTACATTGCCATATGTTGTGTTTTCACCACATGGCTCTGTGTAGGGATAGATATGTGGACTGCATGTCTGTAAATGGACCTTTTTATTCCGTGTTTGTGTATGGATGTCTGATGTCTCTGGTCTTATTTTTCATCACCAAAGCAGAGCTGGTGATGAAAAATAAAAAATACAAGCACAGCCAGCCTGGCTGCACAGGAAAAYACAAAACACACCTAGAAAATATGGGGGGGGGGGTGAGACCTGCAGTTTCGAGAAGGAATAGAGAATTATTTGGTCCACAGAGTTCAGAGCATCTGGAGTTTTGTGCATTTGTTGGAGGCAATTTCAGGTCCTGTGCTTTGCATGGGGTGGACTGGTTAATTGTTGGCATCATGTCCTTGAGTGCTGCTCTGTTGGCAGCAGTTCTTCTGCATTACATCAGGAGGAATTAGATGTAAATCAAGCTGTTAGTGCTTTTTTCCCTAAACTAAACACAGGGGATTAAATTAGCTGTACCCCTAAACTCCTAACAACTTATACCTCTGCTTTGGTTTTAGTGTTTTAGTTGACATGGCAGCTCATTCTTAAAGAGCCWGAATGAGGAAATTTTTGTCTCTCTAAATTTAACATTTGCTTGTTTAAAAAATTAATTAAACAGTGATCTCTTCCCCCAGCACTAAATCACACAGAGCTTAGAGGCTCAAAGAGGAAAACCTTACAGTTTGGAGCTACTATGAAACCACTCTACAAATAAATCTGCACTTTAAGCCAGGGGTATTTGCCAGGGAGAAAATATTTTTGCTATCACAGAAAAGAATTTATTTTTCTTAATGTATTCAAAACTTAAAAGCTRCTAAGTTATATTAATAGCTTAAAAGTTACTATATTTTTTCCATTTTAAGTGTTATTATGTTTTTATTTACCTTCCTTTTATTGATTCTAATGMTCTTGCTCTTTTACAGCTTCTTTCTAGCTATGAACTTGTCTATTATAAAAAGTAGCCCAAGTCTTTCACACACTCAGCTTTCTCAGGGGAGCTGAGCTCTCAGACCAAATTACCCTTCTATCACCACCAGAGTCACCCTCCTGTCTCCTGAGAATTGCCACAACAGCTCAGGAAATGACAGCCAGAACTTCTGGGCTGTGGATTAGAAATAATCTGCTCCTGGGATGTGCTGCAGGGGTCAGCACAGTGACTGGACTGTCATCATCCCAGGGGTACACGAGGGTCGGTCACTAACAGGGCCTGTGACCCACAGGGACTTTCTCCAGCCCCTGTTTCTGCTGTGGATCTGCTCTGGGGTCTCCTGCAGCCCTCTTGCATTGTCCTCCTTTGAACACTGGAGGGAAGGATATGACCTTTTCAAAATCCAAGGAGGGAACTTGCAAGGTGAAAGCCCCATGAGTGAGTAACCAAAAATACAAACTTACCCCAATACAGACCAGATTTGAGAAAACCCCTTAAAAACAAGTYGAGAAAAAAAAAAATCTCAATTTTATGTTATGTTTGCATACAAAATCCTGAGATCTCAAGCAYTTAACTTGGTAGGTGATTTTCCCTTTTTCCACACAGATTTATCAATTGGAGCGCAGATGTCTCAAGATCACTTGGAAAAAACACCTCAAGGACTAGACTGACATCACAGCATGTGGAATTCGGGGGGTAATGAAAGTTTACAAAACACTTTGAGATCCTGAGAGGTGTSCCACATCTAGCCAAAAGGTATTATTAGTGTGTGACATGCAGAGCAACTAAACATTCCTGTAAAATACAGAAGGCACAGCAACAGAGAGGGAAAAGCAGCAGATCGTTGCCAGCACAACAAATATTGAATTTGTTGACAATAAAAGGTGGGGGGGGGGAGGAAGATTAGGAGCAGTTAAAAATGYCTAAATCATGAAAAGAGCTAATTTATCGCTGGTAGCCTCTTTGGGAAGGAATGTTGCCAAACAATCCCGCAGCAGCGTAAATCATGCGGAGCACAACTCCTCGGGAAATGGCAGGTGCTCACTCAGCTGACAAAAACACTGAATAAAAACACACCCCTGGCTCAATACCTATTCCACTTCTTGAAGATTACAAAAGCAGGTACCTGGCCCAGAATGTTAACTTGATAAGGAGTCTTTATGTGGTTTACCTGTCATATAAATAATGGATTGTTTCCCTTTAGGTGGCTTTTTTTGGTTTATTAGTGGTTTCCATTAGACAACAGCTGTATTCCCAGGGATCTGCAGGGATTTGCCTTCAATAACAGCACAGCCTTCTTCTTTTTCCCTTTTAAATTAGATTTTGATCCTGGTTCACTTTCTTCTGGCAGCATGAAGGAGACAGGGTCTGTCCCTGTGGGAACAAACCCATCTCCCATGGGAAAATCACCTCACAGCACTCAGCTCCACCCTGGTTTAAAAACTCATGGAGCAAACAAAGCTGCAAAGTCACCAGCCCCAAGCAAASTGCAAGTGATGGGGGGTGGGCAGGGAAGCTGCACAGTTACCTGTGCAAAATTGGTAAAATGAAATATTTCCCTGCAAGCAATGACTTTCTGTTCATATTCCTTTTCCTGGTTTGTCCACACCTAAATGTAGAAAATCTTCTGGTGCACATTACCATYGTCCCTCCTGAAATCTGAGCTTCAGCGAAATGTGAACATAGAAAAGACAAACTTCAGTTATTCAGTTAAAACAAGCCAATTGAATGGGAATTATTTTTAGCCAACRGCAAGGTGATCTATTATGGTAAACCTGACAGAGGTGATCTGTGCAGCCAYTCAGAGTGGTATTTTCATGACTTATCCAATGCAGTTAAGAAATACTTGGGAAATTAATKTRTRAAGTAGCTAAACTGTGATACAAAGCACAYGTTTAACGGGGTGATTATCTGGTACTTTCCTCAGGGTAATGTTTTTGCAATTTTTCCTTCCAGATTCTGCTCAGTGCCATTGCAACAGGACAGTAAACTTCCACTATAAAGAAGAGAATTTTAACTCTATTTAATAGGACATCTGTAATTTTCCCATAAACATTTCAGTGTGCCAAGTCAGTAAGAAACTTGGCAAGGCCTGTCTTAGTTGGGATTTGCTTTATCTTAGTCGGGCTTTGCTTTATCTTAGTCATACATGGAATTCTGCAATCCTTAACAAGGATGGAGCCTTAAACACCATCAAATGGAAGTTACACCACATCACTTCACACCAAGTGAGAGCCCATCCCCAGACTTGACTCCAGGCATCYTTTACTCCTGCCCTTCTCTAATTAGAAACCAATTTCCTTGAAGATCTAGTCCGGGTTATAAATTATACCTAGTCCAGATTACAATTAGAAGCCAATTTACTTGTAAACCTAGTCCAGGTTAGAAACCTTCACAACAGTAATGAAAACAGAGTTATTTATTCACATTGGTGCTGAAAAGCCACCTGGCTTTGCTCCTCAGCCTGCTGGAAGGGGAAGAGCCCTGTCYATCACCAGCTAGTGGGGACCATAATCAGAGTCATTAGGCTCAAATGACAGGTTCCACTGGAAAGGAGCAGAAATGCTGTTCTTTGTGTTAAATTAATGGCTGCAGCCACAGTTAAAAGCCCACTGGTTCCACAGCAGACAGAAACAGTCACCTCACGACGGGGAAAATGAAACCCTTGGCTGGGTGTCAAGGTTTTAAGTGCAAATCCACACTTTCYCTCCATTGAGCTTGGTTGTGCCACCTCCTCCCACCCTCGTGTCTCTGACCCCCCAGCTGAAGCACCTCCCCCAAGGATGACCATTTTCTTCCTCACTCTTTGGGTGTTTCGGGTGTTTTGGGTGCTTTGGATGTTTTGGGTGGTTAGGGTGTTTTGGGTGTTTTGGATGGTTTGGGTGTTTTGGGTGGTTTAGGTGTTTTGGGTGGTTTGGGTGCTTCGGGTGGTTTGGGTGGTTTGGGGTGTTTTGGGTGCTTCGGGTGGTTTTAGGTGTTTTGAGTGCTTTGGGTGCTTTGGGTGCTTTGGGTGCTTTGGGTGGTTTAGGTGTTTTGGGAGTTTTGGGTGCTTTGGGTGTTTTGCATGCTTTGGATGGTTTGGGTGGTTTGGGTGGTTTGGGTGCTTTGGGTGTTTTGGGTGCTTTGGGTGCTTTGGGTGTTTTAGGTGGTTTTGGGTGGTTTGGGGTGGTTTGGGTGGTTTGGGTGCTTTGGGTGGTCCATCTGCTGGGTCAGTTGTCCTCTGACCGATCACCCTGACCTACAATTTACTCCACATTGGAACAGATGTTCCAGCTGTGACTGGCCGTGGAACCAGAGATGCTCTTTCTCCAAGCCAGGAAGTCTGGAAGGTGAAAAGCACAGTCATGGACAAGATTTAGCAGGGCTGGTTTAGCCACCTGATCCCTCCATGAGAAGGGGAGCAAAAAAATTAAAATTAAGTTAAAGTTAAGTTAAAGTTAAGTTAAATTAAAGAAGTTAAATTAAAGTTAAATTTGGAGCAAGGGGATGCTGCTCCTGCATTGTGCTGTTGGATTAACCATGCTGGGTCAGGAGATGTGGCTTAATTCCATGGCAGCCTTATCCCAGCTCCCARGAAGTTCTGCTCCAGGGATGGTCAGAGCAAGCTGTTGTGCCATCTGATCTGTCCAAGTCTTTTTGTTATTGAATGTTCCCATGAGCTCTTTGTTCCTCCTTCCCAGAGGACACAAAGTCAGCTCTATTTAATAGCAGCTAAGCTCAGACCACTCCTGGTCAGTATGGAAGCAGATAAGGACATGGAATTATGGAGGAAGGGTGAGGACTCTTCCTTTTAAGTGTTTATYTGGGCTCTCTCATCATATGAGTATATTGCAACTGTTAATTCATCTTCTTTCACCACTCTGGTATTTGAGGGAAATGCCATAAAATATGCCTGGTTTACAAGGACCTGAAACCAGTGAGATCCCTAAAGCCCTAAATTACACAGATTTTCAGTGTTTTCAAACTGGGATTCAGCTCTCTCATCCAAAGTGAAAGCAAAGGTCTTCTATGGCAGAAATGGGAAATGCAGGAATGTTTTCTGGCTGCTCTGATGTTCAACATGGGCCTCTGAAGCTTTAGCTTTAGGTGTTTTTCCCACATGGAGAAGACCTGGAAGAAGGATTGGGCCCTGGACTAAGTCCACATTAAAAGGGTTCTTTCCTCTTGCCCAGAGACCCCACTTCCCTCCCAGCTCCTCACCCACCCCCAAACTCATCTCCTGGAGAGACTGCAGACATCGTCTGCTTAAAAAACCACCCCCATAAATCATTCAGAAACTTATTACCAAGCTTATTATAAGGCATTATAACAAATCAGAACTAATAGTGCTGCTTAATAATAAGATTTTTGTAACAAGATAYGATGCCCATATTTATCACTGTGAGGAGTTAGGTGGCCACTGCAGATCAGGTGAGGATGATTGATCGACTTTCCTTTTTCCTCTTCTGATTATAAAGCCAGGCAGCTTGGATCCAGAATATTAAAGTGCACTATAAAACACGTTATTAATATGTACAACAACCCTCTTTTTACAGCCTTATGCCAGTTTATTGCTGGAGTACCCTCCTGAACGTGACATTAATAAAACTGGTGCAGYAACACAGACTCTAAATTGGTGGTTATTGGTAATGAGGGTGCGATTTAGTTAGCGAGGTTTGTTGGCAAAACTGAAGGCCCGTTATTAGTCTGATGGCTGATTAATTAGTGATTATTCTCTATCTGTTTTGTGACCCAGCCCACTGTTTTTAGAGATAGTCTCACAAATATGCAATTTTTAAGCTAATAGCCAAAACAGAAGTAAAATAACAGTCTGCTGCCTAAGCAAAGAGTTTACATTCTAAGACAAGCAGCAAGAATTCCTCATCCTCCCTCCCAAAATCCAGTGCTGTAAAATGCCAGGAGTCTCCATATTCCTGAATCTATGAGAGAACCAAGGCTGACATATAAAAATTATGCATTTTTTTGGACACTCTAAAGTTGTCRGATGAGTGGATGAAGCTGCCTGAAGGATCTGTTGACATGGGGAGAGTGGAGGACTTCACTTCCCCCCAGGAATGTCTTCTCCATTTTTAATACTGTTAGATCTGCAAGTTGCTGCTTAAGGAAAAAATATTCTGGGGTCTTATGTGAAATTTTCATCCCATGCAAAATCTGTTTTGATAAATTAAACTAATATAATTAATGCCTCAATTTACATTGCATTTATGAACAAGCTATGTGATCTGCAGCCTATTACATTTATCATACATTGCATTTATGAACAAKCTATATGATCTGCAGCCTATTACATTTTTATGAAATATTTTCATCAGTGATCCTTGTCCACAGAAGCAGCAGCAGAACCAACAACCTCTACAGCATCTGGACATCTTCTCAGTGTATTCTATCTGTTAAACCATAAACTCTTTTCCTAAGTTCACAAAAGCTTTGCAGTTAGTRTATTTTATTTTTTTAAAAATGGGAAGGCCTGATCTTGTTAAGATTCTATGACTAAAATAGCAAAACAATATTAAACCTGAAAGCTTTTTATATATTTTGAGTGCTTTGCCCAACAAAATAGTGCCACTGTTMTTTTCTTGATATCACCAGAGACAGGATATCACCAAGGATATTTGGATGATCCCTCATTTGAGAAGGAGACTTCCAAGAGGTATTAAATCCCTAATGTTGCCCCTTCTCCCAGCTCTTGCCAAGGTGATCTGTTGTTTCCAGTCCCTTCAAAAAAGGTGAAGAGCTGATGACAAACAAGTAAAAATGGTATTTTCATCCTTATGTCTTTACTGCAGACAATTTTTAAAGGAATTTTCCAGCATTCCASCTGAAGCTTGCCATTGTCTCTAAAGATATGACCAGGGTTGAGATCACTCTGAGGTTCACACTGTACATGGAGRAAAAAACCCTGGAAATCTCAGGGATACACTGTTTTTGAAGAGTGGTGACCATCTGAGGAGGTCAAGATCAAATAAACTCAATGAAAAATTGAGGGGGCTGTTTTAGTGAGTAGGACATGAAGACAGAAAGAAACAGACTGACTTCCTCCTGTGGTCAAGAGGATGTCCCCTCATGTGATAATCAAAGGAGGATTTTTACCAAGCCAAACTCTACTCATTGCTCCTTCCAAATCCACAACCCCTTTGCCATTACAGAAACAGCAAATATTGAGATTCATCGTCGTGTCAGATGTTTCTCTTAATCATTCTTTAAAATCCTGTATTTTATCTATCCCTCTGTTCATTTAATCATGGACTCTCTGTTAAGCTATCTCACATTTTGAAAAGTGGGATTCATGAAAACACATCCATTTTTCCTATTTCACATTGAAATTCACCTATTCTGTTGTGAAGTGGTGGAGTTGGGGCTAAAGAACAGGCTGAGTTTGCCTTCACCAACATTYAGTGTTGCTCATAAACCCTACACTGCATGTACATCCCAGGGTGAAGATAAACCTCCCTGGATCCCGTATTTAAAAATGAATTCATTTACTTYTAAACCCCTTCCACAAGGACCTGACAAACCCAGAGAGACAGAAGAGTCACAGCCCATTAACATCTTGTCAAAACACACTCACTCGCTGGTGCTCAGATGTCCGTGCTGTGTGACAGAGGCTTCTGGGCCCAAAAAATGAACAGCTGCCAGATTCTACTGCCTCTTTCAACCACTGCAAACCCTCTTAGAAAGTCAGATAATTTCACATAACAACACCCACTGCTGTGTGTCTTCCAGCAAACCTCCTGGCTGGCAAACCCAGATCCTTTCTCCCTGTGCAGCCAGGAATTTCTTACCAAATTCACAGCACTGAGGTGTGCAATTTTAAAATGTACCCTGAGACTTGGAATTGCTCACACTGGATTGTGAAATAACAGGAAGAGAAAAAAACCTTCCCTGGATGCAAGGTTTTCAGTCCCATTTGCCGAAGTGGTACTACATAGAGGACAACTCAATCAGAAATTTTTTCTGCACGCTAAAAATATCATTGCCTCTCTGTTCTGTCAGTAAACCATTAACTCCTGCTCCCTGTGCAAAATGTGTGTCAGACAAAGAGAGGAGGGGAGAGCCTCCAGCCCGGAGGGAAGGAGGAGGATGGCAAGGGTTGGGGAGAGCTGCCTGTCTCCTGAATTTCAGAGGGCTCCTGCCTTGGCTGCGGGCTCGGGGAAGGGTGGTACTGCGATTGCACCTCGCTGTCAGAGGCAGCAGCGCCTGTTTGCAGGTTTTCAGGCTGCTTTCTGAAGACATTAACAGTTGCTGACTTGTCAARAAAGTCCGTGGTGCAGCCTCGAGGGGTTTTGAAATCTGAGATGAAAAAGACGAGGAGGGGAGTTCAAAGTGATAAGACCCCAGCCCTGCTATCTTGCTATCAGGCAGAGGCACAGGGATGCGCTCTGGTGGGGACTGACTGATCCACAAACCAAAGCAGGACTGGGCTGGAGCCAAGGCAGGTTGTTTTAAATCCTTTTTYATCTCCTTCAAAGTAATATTTCTCCTTTTCCCGTTCCAGCTCCCCATATCGCTCCTTGAAATAGAGTAGACAAGCATATGTCAGGAAGAAAGTAGGTGAAGTTCATCCAGAATTGGGTCATAGCATGGATCACTACAAAAAAAAAAATGACAAACTCTTGTTCTGAGTAAATAAATAAATAAATTTATTATTGCTTCAAAAAGGGAACACTATGGAAATGGAGGATGGAGAGGGCAGGGTGCCCTCAGTGCTAAAGAGAAAAGGACTTTGATTTCACATCTCAGGAATTCTACTAGTTATCAATTAAGGAGCTGGTGGTGGTACAAAGTGGTCAGCTGTGAGGAATTTCTAACCAGAACAAAAGACTGAGTGCCCACAGCAACCCCTGAAAATGCCAGGGCACCACATCTGTGGAGCAGGATTTATGCAGGAAAGGCACCATGTTCCAAAAATGCTCAGCTGTGAAGTGAGCACACACTGGAAGAAAAGAAGAACAAAAGGAGATTGGATTCAGCAAATCATCAAAGAATAGCAGAACTCCAAAGGGCAGCTCAGCATCCCCCAGAAAGGACCCCATTGCATTCAAAAAATACATCTCTGTGTCAGGGACTACAATGCAGCCTTTGGAGTAGCTACAGACTGAGACATGAATAATGGAATAAAGAGAAAAAATAAAAATGAAGCTTCAGGAAAGGAGTTGGAAATCCAAATTAGTCACTCTGAGCAGGCTGCATCCTCCCTTCCCATAGTACACCACACTTGGGGTGAACTGACTGAAGCCAACAGRGTGGTTGAGGAGTAAGGGGACTTGGAAGATGAAAAAGAAATTTAGAATACAGCTTTTGTTTAGGARAAATCATGATAAAATTAACTGAAGCAAATCCAAGAAGTTTAAGAGAGATGAACACTCATCCAGTGAGAAATGTGTCAACAACCTTTTTGCATCCTAAGCTCCCTTCTTCTCCCTGTGGTTTGGTGCATTTCCAGCATGAAATACAATAAGAATAATTAATACACAGGAAAGCTCAACACCTAATCAGGCTAATTTTTGGTGTTGCTTTAATTATTGATGTTTTTACACCACAACTGTGAATCCAGTTCTTGGTGACCCCAGCAGTTTGAGGTGACTGATCCACATCTTTCAAATTAGCAAGGCTAAAGTTTCAGGGGGTGACATTTCAGTTAAGCCAATCAAAGCTATTTTTATCATTCAAATTCTACCGGCAGACCCCCTTCCTCTGTTTCCTGAGCTGAAGGAAGGAACAAAAACGTGGGATTTGTCTTCCAGACCTCCAGTCCCATCTGAGCTGGTTGTCTAACCCACATTGTCAGTGGAAAGAGGAGGATACTTCTCTAAATGTGATTCATGCAATTTATCTAAAAATATCATTAGTATGAGACGAGTCCCACCCTATAGATGACTACAAAGGGAGTCATGAGCCATGTGGAGACTGGGCTTTCAGGCAGCCAGCATTAGATGAACTAAAACTCTCATCTAGAATACAAAAACATGGGGAGTTTTGTTCCCCAGGTCTTTGGCTCACACAGCAGCAAAACTGGGTTTAAGGACTGCAAGGTTTCTGCAAGCCTTTGTCAAAAAAGGGGTTCTAAACCTCGAGATATGATATCTTTCTATAAATTCTGACTCTGCTACTGCCCTAAACCACTAAGCCAAGCCTACTACACTAAACCAAGCCCATGGGGTACCAGCCATCCTCTCACATCCTGCAGCATCAAGTTCTGCTGCAGGTGGATGTGCTAAAAAATGCTGTGACCCCAGTGAAACTTCCTGCCTGCTATGAAAATTTTCTGTCTAGCGTGTAGATAGCAGAAATGCCTCAAAAGTTTGCTCAAGCTTTAAATTAGTCTGTATTATCATTAAAAAATAATGAAGAGGAGAGTCCTGTGTTGCAAGCCACCATGTTCTTGTGTTAGGAACAAGATCCATAAAGGAGACCTATGTGTTAATTTACATTGTGCTCCTATTTCCCACTGTTCAAAAGGGCATTTTGGCTGCTGGATACGAAAGAAAACCCATGCCTGTKGCTCCAATATATTGGTTTGATCCTGGATAGAAAACGCCAGATAACATTATACCTAAAAGGCTCAGAAAAAGCCATTTAAAGTGTTGCTCAGAATTGTTCGGGTGATTTAAAATTTTGGTAAGGGCCTATATTTTCCCAGCCTGATTAATGAAGTGGGARCATTTATTTCTAACCCAGACAGGAAAAACCTTGCTCTCAGTGTGGAGGAGCCACTGGGTCACAGCTGTCCCCAGCTCACAAGGGCTCCCCACACACACTCATCGCTCTCCCTGGGAGGTTCCTTTGACACCTGGGATTTCCTCAGCTCCCAGGAGCATCTCAGGACCAGGAGAAAGGGCAGCAAGCTCTGGCTTTGCCTTTGCAGCACAAAGGGAAGTTGGCAAACGGCCCAGAGAATCTGAATCAGAAACTAAAGTGAGAATCCCTCAGAGAGAGTTGAATATTCAGGTTTTTTCTATATTYGCACTGCTCCATATGCAAGAGGGGTAAGGTTGGAGGGAATGGGTTTCCATGAACTGATTTTTGTTGATCCTAAGCATCCCCCATCTCCCTAGTCAGGAATTATTTGTCGAAAAGGTTTTAGTAATTTTTCCTCTGTTATGAATAATTGCTTCCTTTATTGGGTAGTTGTACATGTTTTAAATAGTCACAGGCCTTCTATGGGAAAATCTCAGGACAAATTCCAGYTAGGAAAGGTCTCGTGCTTGTTCAGAGTCAGACCAGAGAAGATTCCATGCTCCCTTTCCTGGAGTGGACATTCACTCCCTTTCCTGGATGCTTTTAGTCTGGCACAATGTGAGACTGAAGGGAAAGAAGCAATCTTGATTTGCTTTTTATCATTTGTGAGATAAGCAAAATGTGTCCTGTCTCACTGTGCTGCTGATGTATTCTATCAGAAATGAATGTTTGACAACCATTTACCCAAAGAAATATGTMTGTTTTCCCATTTTTATGTGTGCTTGAACAGTTCAGAGTACCTGAAGTTTAATTAAGTTGTTATTGCTTTTAATGTGAATACCTGCCTCACAGCAGCACTGTGATGACTCAGATCAGAAGCCAGGGAGAGGGGAAAACACTCATGAAAAATGAAAACCACTTCCCCCTTATCACTGAGCCACCATCCAATCTCGCTGSAGGCACTGCAATTTTTTTGTTCCTTGTTTGCTTCTAAGGATAAATATAACATGCAGGGTGTTGGTTTTGTGAAATGCTAAGGATGTTTTTCTGTGTAGAAATGCGTCTTGTGAATGCCCAGTTGAAAATGCTCCTTAATAACCCTGTTTTGACCAGGTGTGACCTGCTGGGCTTTGCACCTGCTCTCTGGCTCATCTCACACACTCTGCTCTGGCTGGCACGTGCATTGATTCCTTCTTAACCCCCCTGTTCCTGCCTTCCTTTCCTCATGGGATACAAGGATATCTTCCACATTACTTGCCAGTGTGGTGGCTGYGGGAGGGAGATGAAATTCCACGCAGTTTTTAACAGGGATGTTTTCTGTTCATGCTGAACTTATAGAAGCATGTGTGAGTGGGGGAAATGGCCTTAAACTGAAAGAGGGCTGGTTTATATTGGATATCAGGAGGAAATTTTTACTGTGAGGGTGGTGAGACACTGGAACAGGTTGCTCAGAGGAATTGYGGATGCCCCATCCTTGAAAGAGTTCAAGGCCAGGTTGGATGGAGCTCTGAGCAGCTTGGGATAGTGGATCTTGCCCCTGCCCATGGAGAGGGTGGAACTGGATGAGCTTTGAGGTCTCTTCCAACCCAGAGCATTCTAARATTCCTTGAGCAGAAATTGAGGTATTGAGGCTTCAGATCTTCATCCCAGACAAAAAGTGGCTCCAGTAGATTGGGAGTGGCAGCTCACCTTAGGTCTTTAATGCTCCTCATTGCTCCAACAGGAGAGAATGGGCTGGAAAACCTCTGCATCTCTGGGCCTTGAGCAAAGACCAGAGGACTGGGCTGAACTATGACTGCACACAATATAATTAAGCAGACTTMTCAGGATTTCCTCTCCTTTCCATGCCACTCCCTCAAGGGAAAGAGCAATGTCACTGCATCTCATCAAGGTCTTCACATGAGCAGAGTATTGTTTACAGTGACCAAGAGGGAAATAAGATCCTGGCAGCTGACTGCCATTCCCTCTCCATTCACAAGCAGCAGCAGTGCCCATGAAGACATCATTGTAAAGTCAGTTTTGATAATACATAATTCAGTGCCTTCAATTTGGCCCTCAAGGCAGCTGTGGTATTTTATATAATGGCTTTACTCACGAGGGGGAAATTAATTGCATCTTCCTGGCTGGTTGCTCAGAGCTACAACTTCATGTGCACGAGACAGACTCCCCTTAGGAGTCCTGATTTTTGTCAGAACAATCTGAAATTGTCTCTGTGTCATTTATTACAACAACAACAACAACTGAGCAGCCTGTATAAAATACAAATCTAGGTCCATTTAAAATCCATACTCTTTATTGCTGCTATGAACAGCATGTTTTAATGAAAGTCAAGGAAGAATARATGTCGGTGAAATTTGCCTGGTGTAATTTTGGGACACTTGGCTMTGGATAGGAAATGCTCAGAGGAAAATAATTGTGGACATATTGCAAATGGATATCTTCWTACTTATTCATTCATGCTTTCATTTGGCCCCTGGGGCTTGCAGAGAAATTAAAATGGCAAAACCAGAACAGGATGACTCCAGTAACCCCTGCTGTCCGAGCTGTCACGTATCAATAAAGCCACTCACCTAACAATGGATTGTTCACGTCAATGTTCCCTGCTGTCCACACAAAGAATCATTATCCAACCTGCCTGGAAAGTTCAGTGAGGTGAGCATCCATAGTCAGGGGGATTTGAAGTGCAACAGACAAAGCCGAAAGTTTCTGGAATTATGATTACATATTTATCATAGCATCCTCTCACATTGGAGGCCCCAGTTACAGACAGGCTCTCTTTGTGCTAGACAAGTAAAAATTCCCTTTGCTTCAAGCCTGTGACAAAGCTGTTGCAGCTGCCTGTTACTTCTTTGCAGAAGTTTTAGAGAGGTGTTGAACTGCCCAAAAATCAACCCACACAGTTAACTCTGGTCTGGGCTTTATGTGGAGGCTTCTCCACGTCTAGCATTGATGGAGCCTGGTCCAATTCTTTCTACCACTCAAGGTTCTACTAAATCTCATTGCACCAAAAACTTCACCTAAGTGTTTCCCAGTCATGAGTAAACATTTAGACCCCTTGAGTGGCTGTAAATTCATCTCCCATACTTWGATTTTCTCATCTCTGCAGTGCCATGTTAAACATCTCACATGTTTAAGTCAGTATTTCCTTGGGACACGTAAGGGACTGGTGCTACTTCATGAGACACAAGAATTTCGGTATTTTAGAGGCAATTCCTTGTTGATAAAGTGTGTCTCTCTGTACTCCTGGCACAGATGCTCCAAATCTAAGGTGCATCAGTCCAGGCACTGGAAACAGCTGGACAAATCCAAAGGTTTCTGGCAGGAATTGAGACTCCCAGWGCTTTCACAGAAGGACAAGGAAGAGAAGAGGCAGCCTAGAAAGGAAGAAAGCTCAGTTTCCTACGAAGTTCGGCAGTGGAAGTGCCTTCATGAAACATTCATGCCCACTTTGAATATTATATAAGAACTGTTAGGGAATGATTCATGCCGTGTGTCATTTACTCACCAAGTGCACAGATTGTTTATAAATATGTTATAGTCTATCTTTGGAAATATAAACGACGGTAATTAAAGACTCCTGTTTTTAAGCCTGGTGAAGTCAGTTAACTGTGGATAATGGTTACTGAATGCTGTTTTAAAACACCATCTGAATGATCTTTACATATTCATGGGGCTGCTGCTTATACCTTGCTGTTGGGGACTGCAATTTGTTTTTCCAGATAGGATGTTAGAGAAGGGATTTAGATCAAGGGTACAGCTTAAAATGCACACTGGCTGGAAATCTCCACTTCAATTTCTGTTGATTACAGTGGACCAAATCCTCTGTTGGTGTAACTCTGCTTACTTAGCTGTCTATATTGAAAAATTCATCCTGACCTTCCTGTTCCCATTTGCCTTTTGCTATTTAGTTGTGCATTCCAACAAATGAGCCCTAGTGTTAAAGACATGGAAAAGTGCTTTTCCTCAACTTCTGTTTTCAGTTGCACCTAGATTTGACAATATTAGTTGTGAAAGCTGGGATCATCCAGGTATCTCTGCTTCAGACAGAGTTATTTTGAAAAGTCTAAACAAATTTACCAAGATTGCCTTCAGCAGAATGCAAGGAAAATTCACTGCTATTAATTTTTTCCAAGTGCTTCTGTTGGAAATTGGATTTGAAAGGTGATAGAGGGAGAGCACTTATCTTAGCAGAAGGCTCCAAACTTTGAATATCATCTTCAGTGCACAAGGCCTGGACCAAACTCATCTTCCTGAAGGATACAAAGGCAGGACCATGGATAAAAGAATCATCTTCTTCTTCCCTCATTGAAGTCACATCTCTCCCCTTGGATAATAATAACAATAATACAACTAAATGTTGTGCATTTCATGGGACTCCTTATTGTCATTCATGGCAGTTTCCATGTCTTGGATCCAGTGGCAGAACCATATGAGCACTAAAAATATGTTTCCAGCCCTGATGGCCCAAATAAGTAGTGGTTAGAGCTGCCTGCAGCAGGTTTACTTTGGACTCCCCTCTACTCTTTGGTTTATTTTGGTTCCTTAAAATAAAGGAGAAGGAAGTGTGAGGAATATTCAAGCTTAAGTCTGGCTTTGAAATACAAAAGTTGAACAGCAAAACCAGGTAAATGGCAAAATTGTGCTTGGTCTCTGCTGCAAAATATAAATCAGGAGAGCAACTCTCCAGATTTAGGCCAGGAGAAGTGGGAATGTAAAACCCATGCAGAAAAGGGGAGAGAGGACAAKTCCTGCCAGGCCTGGCTGGTGAGAGGCGCCAGTGGTGGGCAGGGAGACACGTTTCAGCTTTTTGCCCTGAGCCCGAGCTGCAGCATTGCAGAAGAGTTTGCAGGAGGAAATTAAGGAGGTCAGTAATKCTTCCTGGCTTCCTCCCTGCCACGAGCCCAGCCACACTGGCAGCCACATCCAGGGGTGGAAATCCCTCRGAGGAATTCTGCATCCCATTCCCACAGTCACAGCTTCCTGTGCTGGCCATCCCCTCCGGGCAGCTGGGGCCAAGGATGTGTGCACAATGGCAGTCAGTCAGGGAGAAGAGATTGCAATTTAATTTCATTTCAACCTCTCACCCGAGCTGTTAACGCTTGGGAAAGGCTTTTAATAAAATGGGAGCGGTGATCTCATTTGCCGTAACTAACACTATCTTTACAGATGCACCATCTGATTCCAGGCACACAAGAACAGAGGATTATTGGATTAATTCTAATCTCATAATTGATTCATTCTGGGTTTAGTCTGCTTGTAAAGCAAGATAAGATCTTAATATTGTGCATGCAGCACAACAACCGCTTGCCTTTCAGAGCAGCCTCTAATTTCTGTGAGTGATTAGCTCATACCACATCCCCAGTCTGGCACAGACCCAAACTAGGCGGATATTTGGAGCAACATCCAGACTTCACAGCTGGCTCTTATCTAAAGAAGGAGCCTGGCTATTTCCATGGCCATTTACCATTCAAGCAATATTAAACTCTAGAGCTGGACACAAGTATGAGGTTAATAATTTGCTAAAAAAAAAAAAAGGAGAGATTGTCCCAGTAGGGGTTGCAACTGCATAGCTGATTTGACACAGGGAAAGGGGGAAAACAATGCAGTCAAAGATGTGATGGGGAACAAAATACTTATAGTCCATATCAATGCCAGGCCTGGAGTTAGACCATGGGAACAGACACAGACACATGATTGCTCTCAAGGTTAGGACCTGGCCACGGTTAATGGTTATCTTGGTATTACTGATGATGTGGAAAATGTCTCTGGCTGCTCAGAGAAGCTCTGCTGTCAGTGTGCACAGTCAGGGCATGGCCTCAGGGCATGTTGCTGTGAAGTGACTCCTGTCTCACTGTGCCACATCTACCATCCACCTGAGAACCTCTCATCTCGCCAGCTCGACGCATCTCAAGGGAAGGATGAGCAAGATCAGCTGTCAAAACCAATTCCTGTAAGACATTTCAATCAGCCTGACATCCACAGCGCTCTTGTCTCTGTCTGTAGCCTCTTGTTCTGCTGTGTTTCCATTAAGATTTCAAGCCTTTAGAGAAAGGGAATACATATGTCAGTCCGTTTTTACAACACCCACCCAAAGCCTTTCTCAGAACTCAGATCTTTCCMGCCATGGGTTTCAGCCTCAGTGAGTGGGGACGACTGAATTTTGCTCAAGGCTAAGAGCCAGSTAAGATGTGCAGAGGGGAGAAGTGTCTGTGTGCAGTGAGACACTTGGGCCTTATCTTGGCAGGCAGTAAAATCTCAAGTTGCCCCTGCAGATGTGCTTGATATCACTGGCAGTGCCTTGTACCTCATTCATGGAGTACAAGTCCTGAATCCTCCAGTTTACACAGACATGGGAACTGACACAACATTTTGCCTGGACCAGGAGTGACTTCCCTGCTGGGAATCAATATGAGAASTTGTGCATGTGGTGCTGGTGGGAGTGGGTGACTGGTGAGATAACCAGGTAAGGTAAAAATTCCACTCTTGCTGATCCTTCAGCACATCTGATCATCCAGACTCACCACAGGCTGCCATTGACTCTGCCACACTCGTGTCCTCTCAAGCTTGATGTCTGAATTCATGAACTCAACCTCATCCTGCACTTGTGCAGCAGATCCYGGATTGCTGTTGCTGTGGGAGGACATTCGTGTGACCCAGCCAAGGGCTTTGCAGCAAAAAGAGGCAGCAGCTGCTATGGGGAATCTCAGTTTCAACAGGAGTCATAGAGAKACCCCCAAAAAGGACAAATAGTGCAAAAAGTTGGTGAATTAAAGTAATACCAGGGTGACAACAATGCAGGTATCATGTCTGCTGCCTGCTCCCAGGTCCTCTGTTCTGTCTCTCCAGGGCAGGGGTGATTTCTGACTGTTTTTTATGGATCCTACACCCAGAAATTAAGTGGAAACCACTACCCAGAAATTAAGTGGAAACCACTACCCAGAAATTAAGTGGAAACCACTATCCAACATCCCACCAGCAATCTCCTTCCTCCCAGCTGGCTGCAGAACCACACATCTGTGTGTTTAGTGTGGAGATGTCTGGGCCTTGAAATGATCAGGGACATGGAAGAAGACTGTGAAGAGCCTAAACCTGGGAGGAGGAGGAGGAGGAAGGGAGTACATCCAAACCTCCCCCAATGGTCTGTGCTGTTGTTTCTCTCATCAGAAGAGCCTTGGGAACTGGCCCTAGAGTCACYARCCTGTCAAGAAGGGTGGGGGGAACAGAACAGTGGAGAGACAAAAGAAGGGGCTTTCCCTGACCCATGGCTCCTGAGTCCTCACTGCCAACAGGATCATGAGACCTGAGAGCATCCAGAGCCCCTTCTTCCATCTCTCATTCTGATGAAATGGCATCTTCCACCAAGCCCATCCGAGTTACAGACATCCTTGTAAAGGAATCAGTGTTCCTGAGGCTTCACGGGCTAAGGATGACCCCAAACGTCTGCTGTGGAATAAAGAGAATTATTTCAAACCTCCATCCACTTCCTGGCTGGCTCCATTYCTTTGTCTCCTCTTCATCTTTGCCTGCATCCCTCCAAGCTGAGTTGCCTTTCACGGGATCACAGATTCCCTGGGTTGGAAGAGATCCTCAAGATCATGGAGTCCAACCCTTTGCTCAGCTGCCATTGGCACCAAGTTTCCCACCCCCTGCTTTAATAAAATCACCCTGGCCCCTGCTCTCCTCCCTCAGATAGACGACTCCAGTATTTCAATTATTGTGCTGGTAATTAGAAATGTTGGTGAATGAATAGCAGATTCATTTAAAGAGAGGCCAGAGGAATTTCTTCTCCCCCAGACACATCCCCAAGCACTTCAATTGCTCCTGAAATGCTGCTCAAGGCCAGCAAGAGGACCATCAGTTGCTATGAGATGGCTTTTGAAAAGATGGAGTGTATCTAGCATGGGTGAGGACCGGGTGGCAGGAGATGTTGTTTCTTTTTTTTAGATCCACAGAAAAAGAAGAAATAGAAATGGAACAGCTCTTCCCACACTCAACCTCTACACCCCCAAAAATAACACCTGAATTCAAGCAATGAGCTTTTTAAGGGCTTTATTGTGGTTTTCATTTAATTTCTGACCGTAGGATTCATAAGCAGSAGTCAGGAGAGATTCTGGAAAGTGGAGAGGAGTGTTTAGCACAAGATGAGTGGGGTGAGAAGGGTTAGAGGGCAGACACAGTGTGCCTGTCTCTCTGACTGCCAGCTGTAACAACCACATCAAACCAGAGCACTCCCATGGGCATTGCTGCTCCCCTATGCACYATCCACCCACCTGGACACTTCACCTCACTGGGTGCAAGGTTTTAGAGGGAGGTTTTTTGTCTTGTTAGAGACAGAATGTACATGAACCAGAGAGAGCTGCCACCTTCCAAGAAATTTCAGTTTTCAGGGGATGATCTAAACCAAAAAGGAAGCCARTGAGGTCTTTCACAAAAAGATTTTTTGCTTTACTTTCAATTTCCCTAAAAGAGGTACTTTTTGGACAATTGTGCTATAAACTTCATAAGAATTGTAGGTGGAATGAAACATTGCAATGCTATAAAAATTAATTCTTATTATTKGACTTTAATATTACTCCAGCTGTGATATGCTGTAGCAAACTTATGCAGGAGAGGTTGGCTGCAAATCACATAGATCCTTTTCACTCCTAAGAGTTCAGTGTGAAGTTTAGTGGCACCTGCAGTGCTGGTGTCCTGGACCAGAATAACCTAATTCTTCTTGACAATAAACCTAATTCTTCTTGACAATAGCCTTGTGCTGCTCTTGGTACTTTTGGAGCACAGCAATGCATCCTTAGTGCTGGGAAGAGCAGTGGGGTTTGGGGTGTGTCCCTTTGTACCTGCTCCTGCTCCAAGAGAGGAAGGAYCTTGCTAGACAGGAGCAAAAAAATCTCCTGATTTTGATAAATATATAAATTTTGGCCTCTAAGAAGACCCCAGTATTTTTCATTCTGTCACAGAGTCAATTCATGGTCTCCATGAAGCTGTAGGAGCATTGTCAGGGCCTGCAGGACAGATAAAAATGTCAAACTGGGAGGTTCAACCTAAGAACCTCCCCACAGAGGTTTGACACAACTGCATGGACACAATCCCACTGTGCTCCAGCAAGAGAAAATGAACCATTTGACTTTTGAAGTGTTCATGGAAACAGATTCATCCCAGCCAGCATTCACACAGAATGGATCCATTAAAGTCACTGCCTTCAAATGACTTTAACTCTTTGCCCAGCCCCAGATATGTCCTTAACACATCTGCAAAGTTTTGTTGCTGTTGTCCTTTGATCAGGACAACTTTTATGAGTGTTTCTCCATGGAGTCTGAACATCAGCCAAGCAGCAAACACTAAGCATGTGTGACTGCAACGTGTCTTGCCATTTAGATGATGCTACTTCAGACACAAAGGCAAGAGCAAAGATAGGGAATGTGTCCCAGATGGCAAATATTGGCAGAAACCTTGCAACTTGGACAAAGAGTATTGTCTTTTTGTTACTACCCATGCAGTGAATATAAAGGCCGTGGGTACAACACTAAGCCTTGATCTTACATAAACTTCTGAACATGAGTAATCGAATACACAAAAGATCCTCATTAAGTTGGGGTTGTCCCATGATTACCTACAGCTCTCAGCTAACATCAGTCTCTTATGTTGGCTGYGTAGGTGATATCAGATAAATAACAGAGCACAAGTGGATTAGGGACAAGAGACTTGATGCTGCATGAGGTCATGTAGGAAATCAGTGCTCAAGCTTTGAGAATTCCCACATGAGTGGACTGGTTGGGAAAAGCTATTTCTGGGGGGTTCATATGCACTAAGAAGATATAAGATCTCTGCCATAGAAGCTCCATCTGACACCTTACATGCAACGGACATGGGATTGTGTCCATCTGACCCAATGACTGGAGCTGCTTCAAGGTCCCACAAATGTGTGGGGAGAAATGATTCAAAAGGTCCCCACTGCAAAATGAGGCACCAGCCTCATTKCTGTTGATGCCTTATGAAGGCTGAGCTAGAACAGAGACTGGACAGAGTTAAAGAATAAAGCAGGGATTYATGRAAAGGATCTCCTCCATGGATSCACCTTGGGCAGCACCAGAGCCCAGCCAGGGCTGCACCCAAGATGAACCAAAATGGCCCCAAAATGCACCAGCGCTCCCGGGGGCTCTCCCTGGGATCAGTTCTGCTCCATTTGCACCTTGCA
>JACDOX010000349.1:220449-274129 GCA_014549065.1 Cardinalis cardinalis
CACAAGGCATCAGTTCCCAAACATCTTCCATGACAGAATCCACCCAATCCTCAAAAGTTAACAGCAAGCACCCAGCCCCAAAGGCCTTCTGCTCTCAGCTGGGTGAAGGTTTATCCACTTGTGWGGCCCCAAAACCTTTCTCTCTGCAGAGCAATCACCCTTAGGAGCTCCCCAGGATTCCCTTGCTCTCCTGGGTGTCGTTGTCTCGGGCAGTGCAGCCTCCTGGAGGTAGAACTGCCATGGAGACCCAAAGCAGCTCAGTGTGGATGGAAATAAAGTTAAATAACTGCTCAGGTGTGGTATTTTCAGGGTCCCCCATGGCAGGAAGGAAATAAGAAATCTGACTCCATGTTCTTAGAAGGCTAATTTATTATTTTACGATATTATTATTTTACGATATAAAGAATACTATACTAAAACTACACTAAAGAACAGAGAAAGGATATAGACAGAAGGCTTAACAAGATATTAATGAAAAACTCATGACTCTCCAGAGCCTCAACACAGCTGAACCATGATTGGTCATTAAGTTAAAACAATTCACATTGTTTGAAACCAATCAAACAATGACCAGTTGATAAACAATGTCCAAACCACGTTCCAAAGCAGCAAAACACAGCAGAAGCAAATGAGATAATATTGTTTTCATTTCTCTCTGGGGCTTCTCAGCTTCCCAGGAGAAGAAATCCTGGGCAAAGGGATTTTTCAGAAAAAAAAGGCACTCAGGCAGCACTGGAGAGTTCTAAGGGTCACCCCTGCATCACAGCAAATGTCACATCCAAAGAACACCATGAGGAAGGAAGGCTCATGGAGGACGTGCTAGAAACTGATTTATCCTAATTTTGATGTGTAGGACGTTGTAGTGGATGTGAAATGAAAAAAAGGATCATGCTCAATAGCTGTGACGTAAAGGGAAGCACTGTCTTGTAAGTTGTGAATAAACATGTTTGGATTCAATGTTCTTAGAGATATTTTACAATGATTAATGATAAAATGATTATTTATTAGAGTCAGGGAAAGCTTTTTCTGCAGCTTGCAAACACTTGCCTGGAACATCATTTGCAGAAAGCAGCAGCTTTCCAGTTTCCAAGTGCCAAACCTTTATTTTCCTCCCTCTGAGGAAAGATCTTCCCTCCATTGGACAAATTTTGTGGAACAGAGAACRAAACAGACAAAGAAACAAAAATCAGAGTAGACCTAAATCTAAGGCCATTCTAAGATTCATCAATCAAATGATAACTCCTTAAAATCTAGACRGTGAACAGAGACCCAAAAGCTGTAAAGTCAAAGTAAATAGAATGTTCTGGAGGGAGAAAGAACTACTTCATGCTCCTTAATTCTGAGGTGGATTGTTACCAGGGAAGATTATCCCAGTCCCTCTGGTGTTTCCTACAGGCAGGGATTTAGATACCAAAAAACTCATGAATTYCAGAAATATTTAAAAATATTCTGAATAAAATGAAATCGGAATACTCCAATAAAGCCACAGCAGAAATGGAACCACAGATGTGTTTGGTTGGCAATGAAGGGGTGGTTCCTACCCATTCAAACAGTGACATTTCAGAGCAGTCTTTGGTTGGATTGAAGAGGGAACTGGTTTTTAACAGAAGATTTATATTTTCTGAGCTATATTTTCCTGCCATATTTTTCCTATTACTATTTCCAAATTGCTCTAATCAGCCTCATGTTATGGTACAGAGCCAGTCACCACTTAAAACAAGATCCTCAGCCCCCCCATTGCTCCACCAAGGTTATTTTGTTCCTGGGCAGAGCTCAGAGATGGCTTGAGGCTAAAAGTCCTSATAATAATTTTACATGTAAACTCTTGTAAGTAATTACAGAAAGAGGTTATGGAAGGGATTTTCCAGGTCACCTTTCCACGGCATGAAACCAGGGTCAGCACAAAGACCTTTGGGACACCACGAGAAGGTGATTTCCTCTCTGCCTTGCTGTTTCTGCAGGACACCCCACGYTCTCAGCTGGGTGAGGGATCACTGCTTTGGGGTCTCTGGTCTCCAGCAGCAGCTGCCAGCTACAGGAGAGGGATTGTTTTGATGTGAAAAGCTGATGAAGCCTAAAAATGTCACTGCCCTACCAGACAGCTGTGAGAAAGCAAAGTGTGGGGATGTRTGAGAGGAGGCAGGAAAGGAAAAAAAACCTGTTTACAAGAGCTTGGTGAGTCACATCATCTCAATAACTCAGAGATAGACGTAGTTATGCAAATGTCAGGCATCATGTTTGAACAAAAGGTTACTCACTCACACAACCTGAAGCTTTTACTGCTAATGAAGCATTAACTTCCATCTCAATATGGGACCATGAGGAATTTAGGACTTTTTATAGCTCAAGTCATGAATGATTGAGCGATATAAAAATAACAATATCCTGTGTCTCACTCATCTGAGGCAGAGGCTTTAGTTTCTTCTTTTCTTCCTACCTGGAGTTTCTAATTGACAGGAAAACTTAAATCTTGATTTTTTTGTTTGTCACTTTACATTGTGGGATGAGGCAGCTAGAGAACAGTGACAGCATGAGATGCAGGTTGTGCAAAATGCTGCCAAGCCTGTCTTACACCAGTGAGGAAGCTGGGACATGGGCAATTATAGACCTGTTTTAGGCACAGAAAGGAATGTGTTTTCTAAATGACTTAATTAAAATGTAGGATAGAATAGAATAGAATAGAATAGAATAGAATAGAATAGAATAGAATAGAATATTTGGAAGAGTCAAGAATCTGACATCAATCAGCTCCAAATGTCTGGCTACTTCAGGGCTGGCCAAAGGATAAATCAAGTTATTAAGGGCATTTTCCAAATCYCTCCTTAACACTGACAGGCCTGGGGAGGTGAGTACAGGCTCTAGGGAGCCTGATTCAGTGTTTGATCACTCTCTCAGTGAGGAAATGCTTCCTCATGTCCAGTTTAAACCTTCCCTGCACAGCTTTGAACCATTCCCACRTGTCAACACTGTATTCCAGGGAGAAGGTATCAGCATCTCCCTCTCCTGTTGAGTCCCTGCCAGCCAGCCCCTCAGATCCCTTCCTCCAGGTGCTCTCTTGCCATTCCCCCCTCAGTTTACATTTGTGCCTGGTGTTTCTCCCTCCCAGGTGCAGAATCCTGCATTTTGACTTGTACATGGATTAGAGGCAGTTGTTTTCCAGGAGAATTTCACCTGCAAGTCACTACTTCAGTCCAAACCATGGTCCAGGGGACTGCCCTTTGTGCTCTGAAGCTTTTGTGCAAAATCAAATTAAGCACAGCAATTTGCAGAACTTGTCAGTCCTAATGAGCCTGAACCATGGGGAATTTTAGAGCTCACTGAGATCTGAGGTTGTTCAGAGGTTTGGGAGCCACTGGCACAGGGAATGCACTCCCTTCATCCAACGGCAATCAGTGAGGAGGTGCTGATTTGGAAAGGTTTGTTTGTTTGTTTGTGTCAGATTTGAAAATAAGAAATAAATAACAGAAGCTGCCTTTACGCTCATGACTTTTAGCTGACTGAGCCTCACTGCAGGCTCTAAACCTTCCTACCCCTGCAGGGGGACGTAGACAAATGTTCCTGGTCACCTTGTGCAAATGAAAGAGATCAAATCCTACCCCAACACCCCCTCCCCAGCATGGCATCACTGCTTGATGAGAGCTCATATTGCTGAGATAYAGAGTTTGCAGGGAAAATATATCTTCTTTAGCACCTTTGCACTGAAGGTGATGTGTTGGCAGAAGGGAAAATGAAGAGGTAGTTTTAAAGGCAAGATATTAAACAGAAACACTTTTGAGGGGGTAATGATGGAAGGAGAAGGGGGGAAAATGAGCTGGATCTTAGCAGGAGCTACCTGGGTCAGGAGGTTAATGAGATTTTGGGAAAGGCAAGAGGTCTACACACAAACATATCTGTGTCAGGGACTTGGCTGTCAACCTGCTCAGCCCACTGGGCACACCAAACCTTGTGCTCTGAGCTTCACACCAGCCTAACTCAGTCTGATAATTGGTGGCTGCAAGTTGTCCCCCTCCCTTCCCTCCTCCAGCTGCCCATTCTATCCATTCCTTTTGAGCCAGCCCCAGATTTCAMCAGGTTCTGCTCCTTTGAGGGAGTGTATGAGTGCAGGAGGAAATCTGGTATCATCTTAAAAAAAGAGAGTTATTTTTGAAGTGTGAGAATTGGTTTTGGAGCAATGTAGTCATCCCAGTCTGGTACCAACTCAAGCTAAAGCTCAGAAGGTTGTATGATAGACCCTCCAATTCCCAGCCCTGCCCACTCCCTTAGGTGGATCCTRCTGCTCCTGTAAGCACATTAACTTTGGAGGTAAATTGGGATTTGTCTGACCAYCCATGCTCCTTAGTTATTAACACATTCCATGGTGGGTTCTTAGCAGAGCCTCAGTTTCAGCAACAGTTTGTAAGTGAAGAAGCCTTGAACTTCATTTGGAGAAGGAGACAAATTTAATTCTGTTGCTGAGACAGAAATATTCATTGAGACAGAGGTGGCTTGAAAGAGAAATCTCTCAATTTAAAGGTCACTCTCACACACATAATGTTAGAAAATTTGCACRGGCAGAAGGGAAACCACCTACATTACAGTGATGGTTTCCAGGTTCTTTAGAATTTGCACAGAAACTCTCAGAGTTTCTGCAGGAGGTCAGTCAAGAGGCACAAAGAAGCAGCCACATCACACATATTAAAGGGTCAAACCCCAACAAGAGTCAGCAGTTCAGCAGATTTTCTTTTAGGTCACCATAAGACAGACCTAATTTAAGCAACACAGAACCAAGCAAGCTTTTGGAGGATGTTTTATTTCATGCTGGTGGGATAGCATGGAAAAYAGGGTGAGCAGGTTTAGGGAAGATCCAGGGTGGCAACAAAGGACAGAGCTGAAGGCATCTTCTTCAGAGAGATGAAATGTGGAGGCTATTTCCACCTTTGTCCATAGAAAAGTACCCTCAAACTTCAGGTCTTTTACAATGCATGGACCAATTTCTCAGCAYTGGGAGTCTTTGGCCAACTTTTTATTGTTTTTTCTTAACCTGGGTGATAGCATGAATTTGTGGCACAGGGAGCAGGGTGAGGCACATCAGTGCATTTACAAGACATCCATTCTGCCTTCCAGAGAGGGAACTAGGCTTTGGAAAAGCCTAACTCCAGGCTTTGGAAATAATTTGGTCTCCTCCCAAACTAAAGGGAGATGGGGTGACTAAACAAATGCCCAGATTAGATAGGTTAGGTGTACAAAGCTAGGTGGGTCCCAGCCCTAGGGGTTCAGATGTTCTGAGTGGAAGCACTTTTGCTGTGTCCAGCCMGGGAAACAGGACTGGAATGCTGAGGTGCTGACAGCACAGTGAGTTCTGGGTCAGGAATGGGGTTTCCATGGTGCAGTAACAAAAACAGTAATTGGAACAGGAGATAAGTGCCATAAAGCCTTCAAAAAAGTCATCTTCAGAGCCTGAATGAGCTGAAACCTGCCCTCATCAGGATTTTTTCCTTAAGGTGAATCACTGTGATCCTCTTCAAATCCATGAGAAGTCAAATGTTTTCTTTAGTAGCCCRTAGAAAGGCATTAGAGCCTGGTTGTTCTTTAATAGCAATGATGACAGTCACTTAAGGGAAATAKTTAGCATTTGGTAAAGACTACAGATGGTCTTTATCTTAGCTAATGGCTAAAACTTTCAAATATTCAAGCAGAGAAAGACCCAAGCTGGTAATTTCTCAGACTCCTATTGCCTGAAGTCCAGAGCCTTGGTCTGAGTAAAGACAGCTGGAGGCTTCCCTCAGATTTTCTATATCTCATTAAAAAGTTTTAAAATAGAGGTGGAGAGTCTGTGTAGGTCCTCCTTCACATCAACTTTGTGCCAAGGTAAGATCTTTAAAAGTAATGGAGTTACTCCTCATTACCTCTAAGAAGCTGAGTGATTTTATTCATTTTAACCTTTTGCTGAGTGTTAGAAGGTGCCATTTCTCTAGGTATGACCTTTATCTTGATGAGAGTTATGAAAGTTATAGTAAATACATTTTTATAGTAAATAATTTTAAAATATTTCTTTATTACACAGTGAGAGCCAGGCTGTGTAACAGCAACACAGTGAAATTTTGTCTATGGTGTCCACTGAGTAATATTCCTTATTTACTTCTCCAGACTGTTCATGATGCAGACTGAGGGAAGGCAAAACAAGTATTTTGTGCTGTCCTACTGCAGAAGACACAGATCTATCAAAGGTGCCACTCAAACCATGAGATCTTTATTGGAGATTCTGACTGCTGGCTGCCAAAACCACCTGCTAACCACCTGAGMACCTGGCACTGAGTGGCAGGAGTGGCAGCCAGGAAGACATAAATAATAAACTTGCAAGCAAGCTTTGGGTTTCTGTGATTGAGATGATCTTTGAGGTATTAGAAAGTTTTTTCTTTCCCAGCCCCATGACAGMAGAAGAAGTTGAGATCTGTTGGTTCTGCTTTTYAAGGTTGTTTRTTTTCTCTTATCTGTTACATTCTCTCTCTGACCTGCTGAGGTCTGTCCAGCAGGTYGGGTTGTGGCACAGTCCCTGCCCTTGGGGTGGTGTTGGCTTTTTATACCAAGAACTACCTGTACTTTATTTACAATAATTTTCCAATACCCATCACCTATGTTAGACAGTCTGTCTCTGCTCTAAACCAATCCAGAAGTGTCACCATCACAGCAGAAGATGGAGGGCAAGAAGAAGAAGAAGAAGGACAGGACATGCCCAGATTCCTCCATCTTGCCTCTTGAACTCCCATTCTAAATCCCCAAATTTTTACTTTTTCACCCTGTGACAAATTCACTATCGTTCTACTCAAACTCTCGTGGCTTGTAACTCCTCACACAAAGTTGGTAATTGTTTCCATGGGCTAAAATCAAAGGCACAGGTGTTTGTGACTCCATGCCAGGGTCTCTGAGCCCCTGCCAGGGTCTGGAATCACCCAGGGCAGCCAGAGCAATGTCCTGGGTCCYGACATCAAGCAAGCTTTCAAAGTCAGCCTTGGGGCTGTCACATCCCAGAAACCACAGGAACCTCTGATGCAAAAATGAAGACCCTGAGTGGGAGGGAAGGCAAAGAGCCCGTTCTGCTCTTCAGGCAGATGCTSAGGCTGAGGAGCACAAAAATAACCCTGGGAGTGTCTCTCTCTCAGAGCCACTTGGAGAGGGCAAGCAGCAGTGCTGCTTCCTGAGAAGAGCTGAGTGCCAGGTGTGTAACTTACACATTCTAAAAATTATCCTCATCAAGGCTGTTCTGATTTTTTTTTCTTTTAAAAACCTCTCCTGTGCTTTGTTGTTGGTAAGAAACCCTAAGAAGTGGCCAGAAGTGAACACAATGAGCCCTTGGGGTCTTCTGCCTTGCTCCAGTCAAGTGATTCTGATGAGAACACATAAGAAATTATAAAGAAATCATAAGAAATTAATTATTTTGTCATTATTATTACTTATTTTGAGTTAGGGCTTAGGAGAGTTTGCCAGCTGATTTATCCTGAGGCCTGATAGGAAGATGGGAGCTGGGGGATCTCCATCACTCGTACTTTAGCTTGAGATGAACCCTCAAAACACCACAAGATTGGTAGAGGTGAAAAACCAAGGTGTTCTACTGTGGATTTCACCTGGGAGTGTTTTTTTCTGACTTGTTCAAGCTTCCTGCTGGTACCAAAATAATCTTTCTTGTACTTCAGCAAAGAGAAAGAATTTAGGATTCCTTTTCTCTGCAGTAAAGAGAAAATAGAGCTGAACTGGTCAACTCTATGACCCAAAAAACCACTGACACAATTTTTTGGCCACTTGGAAACTTAATTCAAATTTTGGGCTGAGTTCTGCCCTGTTTATATTGGAGATGTAGTAAAGAGAGGCAGGAAAGCAGTGAAATTTCCCCAGTGAGGATTCTCCAGAGTGCACAGGGGTGGCCTACCCGCCCACCTGCAGATGCTTTTATAGATTGGCTGATGTTGATCATGGATCTGATCAAACTCTGTGCAAAACCCCTGCTCTGAGTGGGAAACCCTTCCCATGAGCAGTGCCCAGTTCATGCTCCATCAGGAATTTTAACACACCCTCCCTGTTACATTTCCTTATCCCWCAAAGGATTCAGCTGGAGCATCTGCAGCCAGAACTACCCAGAAAGGCACATTTCACACTCAGGGTTWTAAAAGGAATTCCAAACTGTGAACTGATGCCTCCCAACAGGGGGGAAATTGTCATGCACAGAGGTCCCTCCCTGGCTCTAAATCATCCTGCTGAGATGCAGGGATCCAGCCACAAATCCTGTTAGCTCGGGAGAAATCAATGCCTAATGTTTCTCTGCCTTTAAATTGTACACTGCCATGCAGAGCCACACCTTGAAATTGTTTGTAAGTGTATTTATTTGTACATATAATTACACAGAGACATTTAATATATGCATGAATGTATGTGTCACACAGGGTCATTAAATCATTGATATTTTACACTTGTAGAAATATATATATATATCTAGGATATAGATATTTCTCCTTTATATATATATATATAAATATACACATAAAGTATGTATAAATAAAATATATAATTATATATTAGCATATAAATATATATCACATATGTTATGTATAAAATCATATAAATATACAATATGTGTATTTTATATTATATGTACATATTAAATAGATGTATATATAGTAGTATACATCCAGTATATATGTACTACATGAAAAATACAAAATAATATATCTTTTTATATATATATTTCATATACTACATGAAATATATATATATAATATATATCTATATATATTATATATTATAGATATATATATAACATACATCTATAATATATATGATTTRTAGGCAATCTTGTAGAAATCAGCTTCACTCCACTGCTTCATAATTTGATGCTGTTGAATTTCTCAGGTTTGGTTTGTTTGCTTTTTTTTTTACATGAGGGAGTCTGTGGAGTAACTCAAGATCCTTTTGCAGCTGCCCAAATTTAGGTTTTGTATTCTTATGGAGTAGGAAAGTTTGCCAACCCAGGCAGCTTCCCACTGGAAGCACCAGAGAATGGGAATTCTTAATCATTGGGTGCAAAACCAAGGGATTTTTGCAATGGATATTTCTCTGGGTCTTGGTTTATCATTTCTGAGCCATCCCAATTAAAGATCTTGTCAGCACAAATGATTCGTATTGAGCTGATGTCCGTGGAGAAAGATCTCTGCAGCTGAATTCAGCAGGGAAGGAGGCACAACCCTGATGCAATTCCCTCCTCCAGAAGCCACACAATGTGGAGACTTTTCTGAAAGAATWGCTAACAAGATTCTTTTTCCTTCAGAAAGTTTTTCTGCTGTACAAAGAAGAAGAGTTTCTTGTTCCTGCTGCTCCCCAGGGTAAGGCTGACACAATGAGGTTCTGCAAACCTTAACTACAGTTGTGGCATTTCCACCTGATGTCACAGTGCCMGAGAACACACCAAAGAGTTTCCTCYTGCTTGAAAACTCCTGTAGACAGAGGCTTTTCTCTCAAAAGCCTCTTCTGACACCACACCAGTGGTAGCTGCACTACACAAGCGTTAAGGCCCAGAATGCTTCTGAAATACCCAAAMCTAAACTAGCTAAGCCATTAGTCTCCAAGCAAAATCCTTTTCAGCTCAGACAGGTGAGACTTTAACTTTCCTACAGGCTTCTAGAGTTAAACCCAATTAAACTCAGAGAATGGACAGCACTTCTGGGACATCAATTTTCTCATGTAGAAAAGCCTTGAGATATCTGTTCTCTGATACTGGAGAGTAGGAAGGAATGTTAAAGTAGCAGAAAAAGTTTGAATTTCTGTTAAAATTTAAAAACCTCACAAGTATTACCCAAAAATGTAAAAATTTCACTGTCCTTGTGCATTAAAGTTTTGATGTATCAAAACAAATGCCTCTGATTTTTCCTTTTAACCTGTGAGTTTTACTCTGTGATCCATAGGTTTATTCTGGTGTGTTAACTGTATAAAAAAGGTTTATGAAAGGTTATTAGGAAGATCAATGCTATATTTAATTGGCCAGAATTTGGTTTAGATGGGATTCTTCCAGTGGGAAAATATCAGGAGCCTACAAAATAATGAAAACAAAAGAGATAAAATCTCTACACATTAGGCAAAAGACCCAGCTTGTGTTTTCTGCAATTCCATCCATATCAACAGATAACTTCCTAAAATCTCCTATTTATGTCCGTGTGCAAGAAAGAAAGAAGCAAATTTTAATGACCACAAGGGTCTGCTGAGTACAGTGAGGTAAAYGGAATTTCCTTCCACAAAGGCAAACAGAGCTGAGGGTGGGAGCAGAGGAAGTCGTGTGAAGTTGAGCATTTAATAAGCTTGGGATAAGATGATTTCACAGGTCCTTGTCAAGAGCAGTGCCCAGGTTCCTGAGGAGCAATCCTGGGATTTAACCTCAGACACCTGCAGGTTATAAGGATCATAACTCTGCTCAGCCTTCTGGAGGTCCCTTCAGACCTTCAGGATTAATAATTCTGGATGTGCTAAAATTAGTATTTCTCACTGTTTTGATCATTCTCTGGCTGCTGGGTGCAGCTTCATCTCTTTTTCACCCAGCACTTCCAACACATCACTTCCCTCATTTATTTATTTAATAATAATATTTTTTAATATTTATTTATATAATAATATTTTTGTCTGACTCTTTCCAAAACACCAGGAAGATATGTTCTGCTAATTGCATGTCAATTATTTAATTGCTGTTTAATGCCAGGGCAGTGCTGTTCTCCTCCTGTTTCTGAACATGTTGGGTCCCATGCTCACCCTGTTTCTATGTTCTGCAGTTTTGAATAATCCTTCAGGCTGGAAATAAGGGTAGTAACCAGAGTAACTGTAGTAACTACACTGCACTGATGTGGCACAGAAATGTCTGAACAATCTTCTGTAGAAAGAAACAARAAATWAAAKCAAGGGGATAASKACTGCCTTTGGGTTTTGCAGCTAGTAATCTTCAACAGTTTATTTTAAAAATTATTAAAATAAGTTAAACTGCATCACAAATATTTGGAAGACAAGCCTGGAGTTTATCATGCACATGCTGGAAGCTCATGGATAGAGGTGCTTACAGGAAGGTCTGTCTGCAGGCTCAGTAAAACCAGTTCAGAGAAAGCAGAAAMCCACCAATATTGGCATTATCTGATATTCTCTTTAAACTTGATGATGATTCTCTATTATGGTGAAAATTGAGCAGTGATGCTGCTTGGTGTAGTAGAAAATGAGTATAGAGTGAGCAAACTTTTCACATCAAGAAATACACAGAAAGAAGAGGAACAGCAAACCAGAAAATTGAAGAGATGAGATCCTGCAGAGATGTTAAACACAGTCTTTGTTTTGCAGAGATTTATTATGCAGTTTAAGTTAATACAGCTTTTCCTACAACTCAAAGATGCCAAAAATACTTACATTCACTTCCTGAGCCACCCTCTCCAGGYGCAGTTTCTTTCCAGTGATGCCAAYTCACCTGACTGAACCTCTTGGCTTCAAAGTGGAATATGTAAGTGTTCAGCAAGAGAAACATCTCCAATATTTAGCACTGAAATGGGGAAAAAAATTGACTGACCATTAAGGCAAACCCAGGAAACCTCCAGTTCCTTTAAATTCCATCCTCACCTCAGTCTGGGAGTTATTATCCATGACATGTGTCATTATGTCACATGAGGTTGCCTAGAGTTTTTCTGACACTTAAATAATTAGTTCTCTGCTATTCCCAGCTATTTATAGTCCCTGTAAATGCCTGTTTTATTGGGTGTGTGTGCTCTTTGAATGGTGCATGAGCAGCTGCTTCAGATGCTTAGCATTTTATGTCTTTATATCATACCAAGATCACTGTCTCACATGTCACACAGAGCCAGTGAGCAATAAGAGGCTGGAGCAGAATGAGATTAACCCATGGAAAGACAGATTTCCCAGGGATGTGGATGGTGTTTCTGTGATGTCACCTGATGGCAAACACGGTCAGTGGTGTGAGGAGGAATCCCAGCTCTCCCTTGGGTTTCTCAGCAATATTTCAAAAACAAAATCCATCAACCCCCAGAAAGGGATTTTCAAGATGCTGTGCCAAGGCTGAGCAGTGCTCAAGGAAGATGTGGGTTTTGCTGAAGGGATAMATTGATTGGAGAGATAAGAAAGGATGCTGCCAGCAGAAGAGACTGCATCTCTGTCAGCTTTAATTTACACTGCTCTTGCTGGACTTGATCATTTCTTTGAAAATGCTTCTTAACTTGAGCAAATAAAATGGGCCATGGCTGATTTCAGGGCTTCAGGGAAACACAGTGACACCTGAACTCTTTTCTTCTGAACCCAGAGGGCCAAGCTCTTCTGTGCTATATCCACACCCTCCTTGGTGTGATGTGAGTCCTGGTGCAGGAACAAGTCAGAGCTAAAACATCCAAACAATGACTCATGTGATGGTGTTCGCAGGGGTCTGAGGATGAGGGAAGAGACGAGGATCTGACTCCATGTTTCAGAAGGTTGATTAATTATTTTATAATTTATATTATATTAAAACTATACTAAAAGAATAGAAGAAACGATTTCATCAGAAGGCTGGCTAAGAATAGAAAAAGAAAGAATGATAACAAAAGCTTGGACAGAGAGTCTGAGCCAGCTGACTGTGATTGGCCATTAGTTAGAAACAACCACATGAGACCAGTCCCAGATGCACCTGTTGCATTCCACAGCAGCAGATAACCATTGTTTACATTTTGTTCCTGAGGCCTCTCAGCTTCTCAGGAGGAAAAATCCTACGGAAATGATTTTTCATAAAAGATGTCTGTGACAGACTCAGACTGGCCTGAGTAATCCCCTGGAGATTTTTAGTTCACTATCAAATGTAGCCTGAGAGACACAGCACTGGAAGGCRATGGATGCTGACCTACAAGTTGCAATCCTTCTCATACCCTTCTCTTAGGACATAAATCCATGTGTTTGTCACCTCCCTTTTCCCACTACATTTTCTGTGCAAGCCCCAAAGTCCAGCTCAGGTCTTGCCTTTGCCCTCTGCAGCTACAAAAGAAACAGTTTATTCTCACCAATGGTGAGAAAGTTTTTGGCATTATTCCCTACAGCAGCAGGGTTGTGTATCCTGGAAAAACAAAGAAGAGCTAAGTGGCTTTGCTGAGCTCTATTTAAAATAATAAGTCTGGCCCCAAAAGTTAAAGAATGATTGCACAGCACCTTCCTTCATCCCAAACATTGCTGCTGCCTCTGGTCCAGTTCCAACAGGGATGGCTGAGTGCCAGGAACATCAAAAAATGCATATAAGAGTTGGTTTATAATGAGATTTTTCCTTCATAACAAATGTGCAGGATATTCCACAGTGTTTATCCAAAATGTGATCCCTCAGGTCAATGTGGGAAACTGAACTGAAGGCAGCCCATTCCACCCTACCTTGTGGCCCTAATTAAACAAAAAAATCACAGCATATGACCACAATTTTGCATACTATTATTATGGATGCAGACTACCTGGTGCAGTGTGGAAGCTTTTYATTATCCCCAAGGCCAGAAGTGGGATCAGACCCTCTCCAATCCAACCCCATCTGTATGATCAGCACAGGAGCAGTGCTGTAAAACCTTMAACTGCAGCTGCAAGGCAGCAGTGGAAGCAGGCAGAGCTGCCATTCTCTGAAGAGGAGAACTGACAGAAGTTGCATTTTAATACCTGATTTTACACCACTGCTCCTTGTTTAATCAGATCWGCACAGATCAGGCTGATCATACTGGGAAAGGAAAAAAAAAAAAGCCCAACCAGCCCAGAACAAACACTTTTGTTGAAAAACATCAGAGTGTTTGGCAGATTATATAATGTTGCAGTAAGTAACTGCATAGCTTAATTTTATGGTTTCCATGGAAACCATCAAAATGAAAGGTAAGAGTTCAGTGTTCTTGGCTCTGAGGAGCAAAYCTCTTCGTTTGGGGGAGAAGGGATTTCATGTGTCTTGCCTGGCTTTGGAGTGAAGGGAGCCTTTTGGAAGCTGTGGAGATGAGGTGGCCTGGGAGGTGCCTGAGCCAYCCCCAGCCCCAGCTGGGCTGCACAAGTGCCTGAGATGCACAGGGAGCCTCACGAATTTTCCATGTGCTGTGACCTGCTGCAGATCCCAGCCCTGCTCACACAGGCCCCTGGTGTGGCAGTGGGCAGCTTGTTTTCCTGTGGAAACTTCTTGCTAATGCAAGAAACRTCCACTCTCACCTCATTCAGGGGGGAAAACCAAAAAACACCAAAGCTGCCCAGGGTCACTGTAGAAGCAAAGGTTTCTGGCTGTTTTTTGTTAGTTTTGGGAAAGAGCAGAGCCAGTTATGCTCTTCTCTTTGCTGGGGCTTAGCCCTGCAGATCTCACTGGTGCTGATCTCGTTGAGCTGTGGATCTGATGCCCTTGGGTGAGATAGTGTAGGTCTGTAATTATATTTAATGCAAGATGGAGACAGGGCTGAGAAGAGGCTTGGGCAGGTCAGACCCATCTGTCCTCCCATGGCCTTGTCYCTGACACAGAGAGAGACTGGCAGGTGGATGGAGAGGCTGTAACACACTGACCCAGCCTCTCCAGGCAACATGGGCAGGAAGAGGCTCTGTTTCTGTCACAAAATCATGTCATTCTTTAGGKTTGGAAGGGATTTCTGTGTTATCTCATTCCACACCCCTGCMAAGGGCAGGGACACMTTCCACTGGACCAAGTTGCTCAGAGCCAAATCCRCCCTGGCCTTGAACACTTCCAGGGACCCACAACTTCTCTGGACAACCTATTCCATCAGTTTGCCATGCCTGGTGCTGTGTCCCTTTCTGCAGAGCCTGCACCCAGCTCCCCTTTGTTATGTGATGCTGCACTACTGCCAGCAAACACTCAMATAAACTGCTTTTCTGGAACACTGACACTCATCCAAACCGTGCACACAGGTGGATCTGCAAGGAATTTGGGGTCCAGCTCTGTCCTTGCCTCTGCTGAGCAGTGATAAATGAGTAAAGTAGCTCACGAATGCTTCTAGAGCCCGGCCCTGGGGGGTTAATTCCTCACCCCAAATTGCCACTGCCTTCTCACTGTGCATTCAGCTCATTTCTTGCTCTACCCTGTTGTCATCAGAGCTGCAAGCGAGCCATCACTTTAACAAGTTTTCTTTTCCAAAGAACAAAATCATGAGGCAATACCAGTTATCAGGCTGTGTTAGTACATATTTTTCATGGGGCCAGAAGAGGCAGGCTGGCTGTGTGACAAATAGCTGGTCTGGGAGCTCCCCAAGCTGTGCTGAGTCCTTCCTGCATCTGAAACCTTGGGCTGAGCCTCTTTCCAAGTGAACAGAGAAAAGCAGCTGTGTTACATTTGCATTTTGCCTTTAACTGCTGTGGAGCACCTCACTCCTTGCTAATGCTCTGATACATTTCTCTTGGAGTGTGGGAAGTAGATGCCCAAAGCCATCTGAGTGCCTGAGCTGTAATACCTTCACTTGCAATTACTATTTTAAAAGGCTGAGAAAATTGGATTGAAGCAGATGTGGAAGTATTTTGATCCTTATTTACATAATATATCTGCCAGCCTATCCCCCTGTGTAAATCTGATGGCTGAGAAGTGCAAATCTTTAAATCTGACACAGGTTTGATCAGGGTTTTTGTGCTCTGAAGCCATGTCTCGCTTCATCATTCAGTATTGCTGCACCCTTGTCTCCTCTTCTGCTGCTCTCTTCTTCTTGCCCTGCTAATGTATGAAAAATCCAAAAATGCATGATGCTCAAGGTGACATGACAACTTGGTGTCAAAGCTGGGATCTTAAATGAAGAACAGTTGTGTCGTTTTGCATCCTTGTGGCTCTGCATGGAGCCTCTGCTCCTTCTCCCATTCATTTRGGTTGGAAAAGAGCTCCGAGTTCACCAAGCCCAGCCATTAACCCAGCACTGCCACAGCCACCACTAAACCATGTCCCCAAGTGCCACATCCACACAGCTCTTAAATCTCTCCAGGAATGGTGACTCCAGTGCTTCACCATCCATGCAGCGAAGAAATTTTTCCTGCTATCCAACCYAAAYGYCCCCTGGTGCAATTTGAGCCAGTTTCCTCTTGTCCTGTCCCTTGTTGCCTGGAAGCAAAGCCTGACCCTCACTTGGCTGCACCCTCCAGTCAGGGATTGTGGAGAATGTTTCAGGATGAGTTGAGGGACTCTTTTTATCACCTCTTATGTGGGGTTAATCAAACTTCCTCTTCCATTCCCAGCAAAACCAGCAAGTCTGGTGTTGGATGTAAGCAATGAAGTTATTTCTAGGGGCTGGGTCCTGGCACCAACACATCTGTGTGCCAGCATCAGAAACTGCTTCCCTATTTGAAAAGAAGAAATCAAAATTAATGGGAAAAAAAAAAATCTGACAGAAACCTGATAGTTCTGTGTATCTGTAGCAAGTACACTTTGCAGCCAAGCCAAAATAAACACTCAAAATTAACCTGTTTATAGTCCAGGATGGGTTTCAGTAAGAGATGGTCACCCTGGTGCTGCTGAGCATTGGGAACCTTTACTGATCTCCAGAAAAACTTTACAAGGCTGAAGCTTTCAGCAAATTAAACTGGCAGATGCCAGTGGGATCCTAGGAGAGGGGAAATGTGTAGCCCTTCTCAGAACCTGAACCAAATCCTGCAATATTTTCCTCAGGAGGATGTGGATGCCATAATGTTACATGGGGTCAAAAAAACCAGCAGGAAGAACTCGTGGAAGAAAAAGGCACTTCTTCTCATGGAAGAAAAAGGCATTGCAGAAAAAGGCAGTCAAGAGTCTGATTCTGGCTCGTAATACTTTGAGGAGGAAGATGTTGGAGGGAAAATGGAATACCTGGGGAGGCTACCTCTGTGGAATACCACAAGGGATTTGTGATTGACTTAGTGGTGGGGATGAACTGCTGGCTCAGGACAGAATTATCTCTGGAAAAGTGAGTCCTGCACTACTCTACTTCCCTTCAGGAATAGTTTGAGATCCTCAGAGCACAAAAGGGGCTAAAATGTACCTTAAGCCAGGTGGGTTATCTTAGCCAGGTGGGCTCTTCCACTCGCTCCTCATTGAGAAACTCTCACCCAACCACAAACACTTCCCATTTAAGAGGTCCCAAAAGAAGGGCACAGATGGTAATGCTGGAGGTGAGAGTGTTCCTGTCTCTACCTAGTCTTGTTCACCCATCAGCCTGATTTCATGGATGGGAGGGGTTATTGTCTTTCTCAAGAAATTTCACATGCATGATGGACTCTTTGCCAGGGAAAATTAGATCATATGTTCACACCATTCTCCACGGAATACACGGCCCTGTTGCAAAACATTTGCTGCCAGATATTAAAGCAGGAGATCTCTTCTGCCAGTGGCATTATTAAACAGCATGGGGAGAGTTTTGCATCCAAAATCCACCTTAATATTGATGTGTTCGTAGGAACAGATGTCTGCTTGCTTCCTGCACAATGTGTTATCAGATTAGAGATTTTACAGCAACAGCCTTAATTAGAAGCATGTTATTATTCAGCACTAAAAGCCACTTTTGGAGGTGTAAATCCCCTCCACATAGGGATCCAAACCTGCCTCCTCTCCAGTCCATCTACTGCAAGCAAGAGACTTTTGTCCAAACATCTTGCACTCCAGAGATCCATATATCCTTATTTTCAAGGTGGGTCTGGGCATGGGATTGAATCTGAGCTTGCCCAGGATGGGAGATAAAATCAGTGTACAGCAGGGCAAGGAATTCAGATCCATGACCCAGCAGGGCTGGGAATGCTCTGGGAGTTTCCTGCTGTTGAACAAAGTCAACACCAAGTGAGGGAACAATGCTGCATTGCTGGGATGGTAGCAGTGAATTCTTCTTTGCAGGTGGGGCTGCCCTGACTTCATTCTGTCCTTGCTGTGAGTATTAGAAAGCTGCTCCCTATCAGCTCTTCTTTCAGTCTCTGCAGCTGCTTCTTTGCTCTCTTTCAAGGAACAGTCTCTGGAAGAAAATCTGGCAATGGTGCAAATGGTGGGGAAAGGGCAGAAGGGAGAGGCATTTAACACCAACTAATTCTGTAAGGTAGGGAATAGTGTATGTCAGCTTGAGTAAGAAGCMTTTTCTGTGTGTGTCCCAACTGAAAAGATTTTAAAGCAGGAAAAGTAATTTCCTTGTTTTTCCTACAGCAGCCAGTAGCTCTAATGCTGTTTACTGCCTCTAGACCAGACCAAAATACAACCTTCAAGTCTTTTTTGTTTCTCTTTAGAAACATCATCTTGGCACATGGATACAAAGACATGAGGAAAATTGAAGAAATGCATCAGGTGACGTGGCAAACTTTTTATTTTGTTCTCTCATCTTTCTGTGGGAAGGTTTGTCAGTCTGTAGCATGGAATTTTGTRAGAAACTGCTTTTAGTTAGAAAGGATTTCAGATGGACATGTGTAAAAGAAGAAGGTTCTACTTCTCAAATGGGTTTTTAGTTCAGATTTATTTCCCTTGATCATTTTCTCAAAAATGTCTTTCCATCTAAAAGAAAAAAAAAATCTTTCTGACCTTAAGGGATTTATTTGCTGTTATAAAATACAGCACAACTGAACATCAAGATAAYAAAACAAATAAAAAACTTGGTTGAGAAAAAACAACAAAAATATCAAGAGAAGAAGTCAGGAGAAATATTTCTGGAGATGTTCTGCAAAATGTTTTGATCAAATTTGATGTCTGAAGCAACCTGGGACTACCAGAAGTTGTCTGAGCATTTACCACTCAAAGCTGGCATCAAGAAAAAAGAGTCCAATCACTGCCTGTTGTGTCTGGGTGAGAAGATGGGGATGTTCCTGGAGGGAGAAAGATTTCAACCCATGGGAGCAAATCTTGGTTTGAGGGTAAAAGGTTCTACTAAGTCAGAAGAGGAGAAAAACCTGGCATGACCTTCAGTCAGAAGGAAAACATCTTCCCAGACATTTCCCACATGGACTTTCCAGTCCCAGCACATAAAGACCAGGAGGAAGCYCCAAGGAAGCACATGAGACATCCAGCCAGGAATGAGGAAGGGTTTGATGTCTCCAAGTGACTGTGATCCTGCAGAAGTCTCTTTTTTCCTGGGGTTCCATGGGCTTGGTAGGTGCTCTGCTCTCCTGGACCTTGACCTGTGCTCCTGGCACCTATATTGAGGTTCAGGTCCAGGGAATGGCTCCATATGGAACCAGGTGAGCCTGGAAAGGGCTCATAGGGAGGTCTGAAGGCTTCATGGAAACACATATCCTGATCCAAGGCTGAACTGGTGGCCTGGGCAGAGCCAGCTCTGTTCTCTGGGTGTGTTTTATCTCCACAAGTCATCTCTTGCTGTGATTATCACATCAATCTAAACTTCATTTCTTCACTGGCAAGTTTCCAAACCCTGCCATATTTTCCTTGGAAACATTAAGATTCAGTGCTTACATTGGCTGAGTCCTTGGAAGGATACTGTCTCTCCTCTCAAAAACCATCTAAGATGTGCTGTTTGTTTGATTTTCTTTTCTTGTTTTTAATCCAAACTGGTTTCTTATYCCAAATCTGTAACAACCCTGGCAGCTCCCTTACAAATGCACCAGCACTACATAAATAGAAAGAAAGCTGGGTTGTCTTAGACTTTCAGAAGAAGTTTGTTCATTTGAATAGTACTTAGAATGCATTTGCATTTCCAACAGGTCTTCAAATGATTTCACAGATGCCAGGAAAGCATCAGCTGTTTCAACCTCCTTCTGACTCGTGCTCTTCACTCAGAAGCCATGAGAGGAGCAGCATCATCACTTCCCATGCTCCTGGAACCAGAGGAAAACTGCGGTCGGTGGTTTCTCTGCTGGCCTTGCACTAGACTCTCCTTTCAGAAGTGCTGAATGGCCTCACCTCCCACCAAAGTCAAGGCAAGGTGAAGATGCTCAGCCCCTTTGCTGGATCAACTCCCTGGTTTCCAAGGCAACTGTTCTTGGGTGAGATTTAATGAGAAAGTGAGGACAACCACCAGGCCCTTTGAACAGGCAGGGGAAGGCAGAGCTCACAGAAATGATTGTGCTTTTTCAGGGAAAAGGACAGGCAGGTGGACGGAATGGACAATAAATTATCTGACATTTTAATGGGTTAACATGATATTGCAGAAAATTACCTGGATAAAGTGGCTCAATCCCTGYGGAGAAAAGTAAAATAAAAGAGGCATAATGGAAAGAGGGCCCATAAAAGGCTGAAATGGAGGTTTATTCAAACTGTCTGAATGGAAGTGAAAGGAGCAAGTTACAACCCTTGTTACAGCCTCTTAGCAGCAGTTGGTCTCAAAATGAATTGGGAAAAAATGTATCTGTGATAACCTGACATAGCAAAGCTGGTTGGGTAAGCTCCATAAAACACAGCCTTTATATCAGTGCCACAAATCAGAAGCTATTTGCAAGAGATTTTACAGCAGAGGCAACAGGTACTTCTTGTTCTAATGTCAAGCAGTGTCATCTGTTACAAGAAAAGTGGAATTGTTGCTTGTATCCAAAATGTCTCAGATCATGTTTATGCTGTCTCATGCATTTCTTCACCCTGGAATTTTCCAGGTTTATTATAAGATGAGTAGATTTGCCTTTTAACATCAAGAAAGATCTTGTGAAAATAAAGACCTACCTATCCTGTGTGTGGTGCAGGAGGGTTAAGGAAATATAGACTTCTAATTCTACAAGAAATACTGATATTTTAATACTTTTCCCATTGTAATCATTCACCTTTTTCACTTGGATAAAGTCTGAGCCTTTTTTCAATTTAGTATTAGAAACCTTCTTTATTTAAAGTCAATCTTGACATGAAAGCAGCTCTGTCCACCACATCTCAAAAGGTTTGAGCAAACTGTAAGAGTAATTGATTCTAACCTTAATAATAATGATTTTATGATTTTGAAAACTCTATTTTTGGGAGATGAAGGTAGTAGAGTCATGAAATAAAYGTAGATATGAAAAAAAGCATTTTGTAAAAATAATTAAGAGATGTTCCAAGTTAAAACATTTTTTATGTCTAATGGGGCATTTGTAATGATTTTTGTACCCCTTTTAAAYGAGCACTGGTACTTTCAGACTTGAAAACAATTATTTCACAACTCAAAAGGAAGTATATMTACTTTCAGAAATGCTGAAACAAAATGTTCTATGTGCATGGCTGGAAAAAAWTTTAAAAGGGAATTTTTTGACAGAAAGGTCTTCATCCATTCCCCCCAATCAGAAATAATTACAGCCCTGTTGTCACCCTCTGCCACTCTGGAGTTGGGTTTTGATGAATGAACTGTTTATAGAGCTTTAAATAAAGTCAGGAGCTTCAGCCTCMTGACAGAAAGACATGAAGCCATTGTAAGGACAACTACAGAGCCAGCCTGCCTGGTGCTAACCACAAATTCCGGGGGGAATGGTAAATATATGCCACCCTGAGCCAACAAGCAGAATTATCCAACTACAATTTCCACCCAAGAACCACAGCCCTGCACAGGTTAAATCTCYAGGTGCTGCCAAGGTGAAACAAGAGCAAAGATGGAGATGAAGAAACAGCTTTTTCTATTGTTTTGGTGACTCTGGTACCCCTGAGCCCGGGTAAGATGTCACCTCCTCTGCTTCACGGGCAGACCCGGAACACCTGGAGACTCCTGCAGGCTTCAGTGCTCTGTCTTTCAATTTGCAGGCCAGGCTTTACCTCCTTGTTTCCAATCTGATATTTCATGTATTTTTATGAAGGGCTCCTTGTTCCCAGTTCCACAGAGGGGGTTGTGCTTTAACACAGTCATTGCAGGGAGAGAAGTGAGTGAGCGGTTCTCCCTCCAAGCAYAATCCTGAAGGTCACAATTTTAGCATCCAGGAAATGGTTTCTTCGGCCATGTCAGCATTTTTTTTTTTTGCCCATGCTCCTTTATGGATGTCTTTAAAACAGTGTCTCCAACCGTAAAATTCCACCAGTGTTTAATCTCACTGAGTATTTTCTTGGATGCCGTAGCCAAGATCACTTGACTAATTCAGCTTGCAAAGTACTACTGGGAAAGAGTATTTATGGTAGTCCCAGCAAGGACAACCAAATTAGCTGTAGCAAGCAGCCAGCCTGGAGAAGAAATAAAACGAGGGAGCCAGATAATTTGGAACAAAATGTAAAAGACACACAAATCATTTAATAAAGGTTTTCCCCGGAGGAAACTTTCCAAGCAGCTGAACACCAGGACAGCTGAGAGAAATGAGGTCAATTGTGTTTAGACACAATGTGTACATTTTATTTTTTAATATGATCATCATTTGTCAAACTTTATGGGCCAGGTTCTTTCCTCAGATTAGCTGATACTGGAATCTAAGTCATTACAATAAGGTTTTGTCTTTAGTAGACAGGAAGGTGGAGAGAGTGATTTATTTCAAGGAAACTGTAAAATATTCACTGAGGTGGAATTGCATTGTCTAGAACTGGGAAATAAAAATGGAGTTGAAACAGTGAGCAGGATAGAATAACTCTGCTTTCCCAAGAAGTGCAGCAAACAAATAACAAATACCTGTAATTCTTAAGCAGGAACCTGGGTTAGAGAACTCTCTTGCACATAGGTTCAGCATCACATATTTTACATTCTTCTTGTTGAACTCATAAATCCAAGTCCAGACACACATAATAGAAGCATTGGAGTCCAGAAGTACAAGAGGTAAAAGGAACAAATGCCCTCATTCTCAGAATAAAAATGCCTTTTCCATTTGCAGTGGAAAGGGAGCATTTCAAGACTTGCTTTTTTATACAATGCTTTTATATTGCATTAGCCTAATAATAAACCCTGATTAAGAAGAAAAAAAAACCAAGAACCAGAGCTGAAGCTTATTCATCCCCTCTGAAGCTGAGATAACACAATCTTTAGCAGAAAGCACAGTGGGATCCATGAGACAGCTCTGCTGCAAGATTCCAGCATGATTTTATCCTTTATGGTTTGCATCCTGCTTAATTGCCCCTCCTCTAAAATGAAAACAAATGAAATTCATTTTTTTCCATCCAGACTATGGGGAATCATATCCACAAACATGCACTGGAACAACCATAGAATGGCTTTGAATGGAAAGAACCTTGAAAATCATCCAGTGCCACCCCCTGCCATGGGCAGGGACACCTTCCACTATCCCAGGCTGCTCCAAGCCCTGTCCAGCCTGGCCTTGGACACTTCCAGGGATCCAGGGGCAGCCACAGCYTCTCTGGGCACCCTGTGCCAGGGCCTCCCCACCCTCACRGGGAAGAAATTCTTTGGTCTTGGCAAGAGACACTTGAGAAGTTTATGGCATGGATATATGGATGGATATAGGGAGGGACTGGACCCCAAAACACCCACCAGAGGGATCAGGCCATGGAGAGTGGGATCCCTGCACAWGTAGAGACATTTCAGCAAGGGAGTCTCCATGTCCCTGGAAATTGTTCAGCAGAGAGGTGAAAAGCTGTGAAATACAGAGCAGACAGAGCCAAGGCATGGCTGGGACTCATTTACTGCAAGTTTTCCCTCTTTTCTGGGCCACCAGGAAACAGCCAGAGAGAGTCCCGTTAATTGAAGAGGCTTTGCTGGCCATAAATCACATGGGCATTCCTGGGAAGGGAAAAACTCCTTCAGCAACCATGGTTTCTCCTGTCTCCTGTKGGAGCTAAAGTGACAGCAAGGTGAGTCTGTGATTGGCACAGAGGGTGAACTCTGATGGAAATCTGTCACAGACATCTTTTWTGAAAAATCTTTTTTTTTAGGATTTTTCCTCCTGAGAAGCTGAGAGGCCTYAGGAACAAAATGTAAMCAWTGRTTATCTGCTGCTGTGGAATGCARCAGRTGGATCTTTGATTGGCCCATGTTGGTTGTTTCTAATTAATGGCCAATCAAAGTGAGYTRGSTCRGACAGAGAGTCCAAGYCACAAGCCTTTGTTATCATTCTTTGCTATTCYATTCTTAGCTAGCCTTCTGATGAAATCCTTTCTTCTATTCTTTTAGTWTAGTTTTAATATAATATAAATTATAAAATARTAAATCAGCCTTCTGAAACATGGAGTCAGAKCCTCRTCTCYTCCCTCATCCTCAGACCCCTGTGAACACKGTCACAGAAATCCATGGAGAAGGGAAGGGTTCGCACAGGGAAGAARCAAAAGCCAACAGCATCACTCCAAATGCACATCCCCCTGTTATCCTCTTGCCCRCTGCCTTGTTGAACACATTTTGTGTGTGTCTGTGCTCTCTTTGAGGCCCATTTTTATTTAATGCCACAAAGATGTGCTGCTTGGAGAGAGCACGAATCCTTTGAACGTGTAATTAGGGATGAGGGGGGTACTCTCTCCCTCTGCCCACAGACTCTCAGCTCACATCTGGGTGTGCCAGCTTCCCCAGGCACTGGGGGGAATGAGGATACCCTTGAGACTGGGAAATGAAAGCAAAGCAGCCTCAGATCTGCACCCGCACCAAGCTGCTGAGAAACAGCAGTTTAGCTATGCTGATTTTTTTTTTCTTCTTTTTAATTGACATAGCCCTACATCCTTTGATCTTTGAAGGGCATGTTTATCCAACATTGTTCAGTGCAGCYATACTGCTTCTGGTTACAAATTGTGAGAGTCATGTTCTGTTTCAGTGAAACAATAGGATTTAATTATTAGCAGCCTTCAAAGACAAATGAGGGGCTCCAAGTCTTCTCTGATTACAAGGTCAGAGCAGCAGATCAGTGGTTGGGAGCAACAGAGTTAACAGTATTGTTTACATTATTCTGGGGGAAAAGACTTCACTTCCTAATTTTGCATTCACTTTTCAAATTTTCTGTGTTTGTAAAAAAAAAAAACAAAACAAAAAGCAAGTAATCAACACATAAATCAGAATCTTGATTGRATTTCACTTTAAGGTGAGATTTATTAAAGGTTGGTTGTCCTTATGAAATGCATGTACTGTGCTTGGATGTTAAATACAGGAATAGAGGGGACAGCTGCTGTCAGCAAGTCAAACAAGGTGGGCAAAATATTTATTCTGGGCTTTAAAGATGGGGGAAACATTAGTTAAAAACTTCAGARATTCTGCTTAAAGGGGAAGGTACTGACATACTCTATTCAGAGGAGTAATTCACCACAAAATTATTGGAGGCAGAGAATTAAGTCACCCACATGTGGTGGATTTTCCATTACCGAAATTTTTAAGAACAGGCAAGGTAAAGATCTTCTTTACCTGGAGCAGTTTGGGAAGGGACCTCTACTGTGGATGTGTGGGTACACATATYTGAAGTGAAGCTTGACTCAGGTTCCCTGACATAAACAGGTTTTGCATGTCATGATAACCCAAGGAATATCAGCTTTTACTGCTAATAATTGTAGATCCTAATCATTTAGGCATATGTGTCATTCCAAGCACAAGATGTGCTCAGTTTATGGCCCAGTGAGACAYTAAATTAAAGATAAAGCATCTTAGACATCAGTCTCTGGAGAAGTGTGTGTTTTCCCTCTGTCTGTGGCTACTAAAGATAGAGGTAGACTAGGCTAAAATCCACTAAAGAAAGTGAAATGAATCTGAAACTTAGCTTGCAAATTGTTGTTTCCAATTAATTTTTGACTTGAAAGTTTTCACAATAATCTGCTAATTGTCTTTCATTTATCTTCCTTTTTCTCTTAACAAAACAAGGCCTGAACACAACACACAAGGAGCATAGAGTATGAGATAAAGCACAGAAAACCAAAAAGAACTATAAAAGTTCCTTAACTTAGAAAAAAGGGCTATTTTAGATTAATACTTCACTTAATTGGAGTTATTGGAATAATTAATCTTGTCCTTTGACCATCCTGCTGTGATAATAACACAGAGTGAGGAGAGAGGTGTCCTCTCCAGTTCATCATCCTCATCACAGAGCCCAGCAAGGATTTTGTCCCTTGGTTCAGGGACCCCATTCTAACCTGATTTTCACCACTGAGTGGCACCCAATGCTACTTCTTAAAGGGTAAGAGAAAAGCAAGACAAGAAGCTTTTCTGGATAAACCTGATGTAGAGTGTAACCAAAATGTAGAAAATAGGACAAAAGTGAGCAGAGTTATGGAAATCAAAGAATTTGCACCTAGTGCAAACCTCAGCTTCTGGACTGGTGACACCAAAGGTGTAAAGAATGACAAGCATCAGGGAGAAGAAGCTGATAAAACTTTGAAGTTCCTGTGTGTTTATTACCTCAGACACAGGCCTTCCCTCTGTATGCTGAAATGTGTTCTCATTTTATGAGGGTTGGACTTGATAATGAAGGATGAAGGTTAGACTTGATCTTGGAGGTCTTTTCCAACCTTAATGATTCAATGGGTCTATGAAGTTTTTGGTTTTGCTATTTTTGGTTTTTTGGTTGGTTTTGTTTGTTTGTTTGTGAGTTTTTGGTTGGGTTTTTTTGGTTGGTTTGGGGTTTTTTGTTTTTGTTTGGCTTTTTTTGTTGTTGTTTTTTTTAATTTGAGTTTTTTTGTTGGCTTTTTTTTTGGTTGGTTGGTTGGTTGTTTTTTTTTATTTCCAGCTGAGAGAAATGAGAAATTGTTGCGCTTGCTGCTTTTTTAGCTTGACTGTGAGCATGAACAGAAGTCTGGGCATGGAAATATTTGGAAGGAACAAGATCTGGTGTATCTTTGGGTCTTCAGGCTGGTAAGTAGCTAACAAAATGTAATTTCTATGTCATCATATGAGGCAGAGGTGTCTAATTTCCACTGAGACAAGCACCTTTCTCCACTTGTTTCCTCATCCCTGGAAATCTTTGGACTTGTTTGAAGACATCACATGGCATAGTGTCCTGTTCTGGGATTAGTCCCACTGACCTGCTGGGTTAGAGGAAATCAGGTTAAAGTAAATCAGGTAATTAAGACCCCAATCCACTGAGATTCTTTATTCATTAGCTGCCCAAAGCCTGGTCCAGCAATTAACATTGTATTCCCAGTACAGCCACCAGAGCAAACCATGCCAGGGATTTTATTTCAACACACTGAGACAGTTCCCATACTGCTGGCACACCCAACATCCACATTTCTGTTTCAGGAGGTAAAGTCCTCAAATCAGCATTCATGGCTTGGGCTGCAATTCCGTGGCAGAAGGGAGGATAAAACTTGGAGATAAAGCAAAATCCCCAATTGTATTTATTGCCCTGAAACCACAGCTGGACAATGTCTGGGTTTTTGCTTGGTCAGGCTTTTCTTTATTGTGTGTTTTGTCTTAGTGGAGTCCTGTGACACAAACCAGCCTCATTCCACAGAGCATCTCTCATAATCCCAGTCCCCAGAGACATGATCATAGTGGAGATTACAGGAACAGACAGTGTTGCTGTTTCAAACACTTCAGTCACTTTCCCACCGTGACTTTTAATATTGTTTGTGCTGGGATTGCTCTGTGTGTGTCAGGCTGTGAAATCTCACAGCAGGAATGATGATTATTAGTTGATTACACCAGTTCACAGATCTGTGTTCAGCTCCTGTCACACATTTGCCAACAGGATCRTGGGCAAGGATCAACTCTGTTGGGTTTTTCCTTTCAAGCATGTTGGGTCCTAAATCTCATTAATTTCAGTGATCAAAAATCTTGCAAAATTTGGCTTTTGGGCACAAAKCACCCTATGGAATTTTAAGCACCTACCTGAGGATATTATTTCTGAAAATCCCTCTCTGCTGCTGGAGAAAACAGCTATTTTCAGAGAGCAGTGCAGACTACCCAAGAGATCACTGTGCTCTCRGTCTATGAGTGTGCTTTGCGCACCAGATATTCACCTACAAACTAAATAAAGTTAAATKGAAAGAAAATATGGGAGTTTTCCCTCAGAAGTCATCCTACCTTTAGATTGCTGAAGGGTCTGGAGCACCAGGAGTGGCTGAGGGAGCTGGGAAGGGGCTCAGCCTGGAGAAAAAGGAGGCTCAGGGGGGACCCTGTGGCTCTGCACGACTCCTGACAGGAGGGGACAGCCAGGTGGGGTCAGGATCTGCTCCCAGAGAGAAAGTTAGGACAAGAAGAAAGGGCCTCAAGTCATGCCAAGGAGGCTGAGATGGAATATTAGGGAAAAATTCTTTACAGAAAGGGTTTCCAAGCATTGGAACTGGCTGTCCAGGAACGGTGCTGGAGTCACCATCCCTGGAGGGATTTGAACAAGCCATGCAGATGTGGTGCTTAGAGATATGGTCTAGTGGTGGATTTGGCAGTGCTGGGGTATTGGTTGGACTCAAGGAGATTGGATTCCTTTTCCAGCCTCAATGATTCTATGATTCTGTGAAAGGGGAAGGTGGAGGCATTCACTGGCACCTCTTGGAGTCACTGAGAATGTGGAAGGGAGCTCAGCTCAGCTTGGACATCCATCCTCAACTCCTTTCAGGCAGCTGAAGAGAACCCAAGCACATGGCAATTAGTACTTTAATTAGGATCAGCCTGAGCAAATACTTAGGCAAAATACACTGCTCTGCCTGAAAGGCTTCAATCTGAGCTGGCATCAATGTCAGTGTGCAGAATTGTTTGTGCTGGATCATGGACAAAGTTACCAAGAAGCCAAATTCAAAGGAATGAATGGAGCTGGGCTGGGAGCAGGAAGAAGGCAGTGAGTATTTTTGCAGGCTAAAGACAATTACTTTAATTATATCCACTCACAAAAAATAGAAACGTTGCTGAGAAACRCTCTGTTTCGGGCTTCTGGTTTCCAAACCTAAATAATGATTTTCATATTCACTGACAAGCTTCATTAGCTGGAATTAGAGGGTGTTTCTTACRCACTTTCCTGTTCCCCCATCCCCAGTACATTGTCCCTCAAGAAACAAGGGGAGAGAGATGTTTGAGATTCTATTTTTCCCATTGAGATGTCAGCATCTCAATGGGAAAATAGAAGTGTGTTTTTCCTGGAGAATGAAAACCACAGYAGTAACTAAAACAAAACAAAACAAAACCAAAAAAAGCAAACACCTCAATAAAATGAACTAGAGAGAAGAAAGGAATATCCTGAGATAATTTGGTGGATGGGTGAATTTAGCCCAACAGCAGGAAAAAATTACCAAACCTTTGCTTTTGTCCTAACAGTAAAATTTGCACTGTGTCTAATTACAGCAACTTTGGGGTTTTTTAWGGGGTTTTCTCACTGACATCGATCGATCCCTTCGTGCTGACGGACAGCTCACACTATCCCAGATTTGTGCCAGGGAAGGGAATGCAGTGCCAAACTCTGAGTAAATGTCTGCTGCCCTCCTGTGTACATCCTCAAAAAGACACAGGCGAGGATGCCAGAGCCCTGCATCTCTCTCCCAGCACGTCCAGCTCCCGGGGGAAGGGCTGGCGTGCAGTGTCTGTTGTGTATTTACCCCTGATTTGTGTCGCTGATTCATCCTCGAGCTGATCCAGATTTCTCCTAATGGATCCGGGCCCTTGTTCTGCCACCATCTGCTTGTTGTGCCCGCTGCTCCCCGTGTGTTTAGATGCCATTTGTTGCTCCATGTGTGCAGTGGGGAAAAAGGGATGGGAGTGGAAGAAAGGCTGCTCTGGATTGTGCTCTGCCACARTGTCAGGACCCAGGACATCCCTCTGGCTGTCCTGGAGGGCTCAAGCCCCTGCCAGGGGGCTCAGAGACCTTGGCACAGAGMCCAAGACMCCTSTGMCTTTGATTATGACCCAYGGAAAAAATTACCAAAYCTATWTGAAGAATTACAAGTCAAAAAAMYTTAAGTAGAATGATAGTGAATTTATCACGGCGTGAAAAATAGATTTTTGGGGTTTTTAGAATGGGGGCTTGGGGTCCCAAGATGAAGGAATTTTGGGCGTGCCCTGTCCTCCTTCCTCCTTCTTCCTACCCTCCATGTTCTGGGTGATGTTGGCACTTTTGGATTGGTTTAAGGTAGTAGCTCACTGTCTAACATRGGTGATAGGTATTGGGAAGTTATGGTAAATAATGTACATGTAGTTTTTAGTATAAAAAGATAACACCAGTGTGCCTCAACCCAACCTGCCAGGCAGACCTCAGTGGGTCAGAGGAAGAATGCTATAGATAAGAAATAATAAACAACCTTGAGAASAAGAACAGAAGAATCCTGACTCCTTCTTCGACCGCTGGGCTGGGAAAAGAGACTTGYACATATCTCAGAGTCACTCTGACCAGCAGAGACTCTGAGACCACAGCAGACACAATGAGGGTGGGTTTGGAGCCACCACCCGCAGCCCAGAGTTGTCCAGAGGGCTTTTTCCCAGGGGGAATGGGCAGCAGTTTCCATCAGGAGACTGATAAAGCACAGAAATCAYCTACCCAAGGCAGTTTTGGTGTCTCCACTGCTGGAAAAAACACCTCAAGTCATATTTTCAGGAGCCACTTCAACAGAATTCACCAGGTAGTTCACAGCATCACTGCCCCTCAGCCCTGTCCCCTGGGATTTGTCTGTGATTATTTACTTRCAACACAATTAAATGGAAAATGAGTGTTCTGTGTGTTCATTTCTGACTGTGAGAACTCTTGCATGAAGTTCCCTGCTTACCTAAGCTCAGATCAGGGTTTACATCTTGATGTAATGGTGACCATTGGGCATGCCTTGATGGTGACTATTTGGCATATTATTCTTAGCACTGGTTGGCAGTAAGAAAATAACAKGATGTCCAAAAATGCTATGCCAGTGAAAATGCCTTTTAGACTTTATTAAATCTAGGATATATATTCATTTTCTGCATCCTTTCAGTGTCCATGAAAAATACAGAGAGTKAATTTTCACGTGGACAGATACAAGGGGAAGTAAAAGAGGAGATATTTAGATTAGAAATYAGGAAGAAATTCTTCCCTGTGAGAGTAGTGAGGCCCTGGCACAGGGTGCCCAGAGAAGCTGTGGCTGCCCCTGGATCCCTGGAAGTGTCCAAGGCCAGGCTGGACAGGATTTGGAGCAATGTGGGATAGTGGAAGGTTCCCTGCTCATGGCAGGGGGTGGAACTGGATGGATTTTAAAGTAATTTCCAACCCAAAGCATTCTATGTTTCCATGATTTTTCTCAGGATAAACACACAWACACCAAAAAAAAAAAAAAAAAGTTGCATTACACTATGCAAAGCAAATTTCTTTGCTTCTTAGTGTTTCCCAACCATGGGGGAAATTTATTTTATTCAAGACACCTCCCTTCTGCATGGTTTCAGCTTTGGAAGGTGAGCAGGTTTTGAAGAGTTAATTATAAATCTCCTGCTTGAGGAGCGTGAGACCAAATCTTGTTCTTAGATGTGCTGCCCCTCTTGGTTTCAGTTGAGTGATTTCAATAGGAAATCCAGTCATGCAGGTGTAATCATGGGAAAGAAAAGCACAGCCTAAGGGTTCAACAGTACTAAAACATCCTTAAAAATGATGACAGGTAAAAAACCCCAAAACCAGAAAGCCTGGGAACCTATGTTTTCCTGTTTGTTCCTGCGTGGTTGGGATGAATTCAAGCGTTTCATCACAAATACATCTAAAATGAAAATAAACCTAAACTTGCACTTTTATTTTATTTTACTTTGGTGTCAAAATTCATGGGTTAGAGGGATTTGTTTTATGGAATAATTGTTTACATGGCAGAGCTCTGCAGAACACTGAGACCTGGCAGCTTGATCCATGAATTTCCTGAGCTGAAAAGCTTCCCTGTGGAATAAGATCGGGACAGAACAGCATGACATTACACAACTGTTGTGTAGAGTTAAATAAACAGTGTGGGGATTAAATGCCATTTCTCAGATAGGAGTGAGCTGTAATGGTGCTGGCTGCTTTCATGTAGGGTTTTTTATGAGTTGTTGGATGGAGAACCCAGCTGACAAGGACAAGTTTCCAGCTCCATCCCATTTCCTATTCAGCTGCTTTGGCTGAGGGAGTTTGCAGGGCTCTGCTGGGGCAGAGTTATGGAGCTGACACTTTCTTGGCTCCACATCCCTGCAGRGGGAAGGAAAAAAGAAATCAGGAGCTCTGTGCCAAGACTGTGCAATCCTGTCACATCCTCCTGGCACTTCTGCCAAGGGTGACAGGGAGGAGAAGGGTGAATGGAGGGACCAAGGGAAGGCATGGCAGTGCCTGTCTCTCTCCTCCAAGGGCTCACCCAGGTTCTGTGATCTCCATGCCYGAGCTGGGGGATGAGGATGAACTGTGGAAAGCCTGGAATAAGCCCCCACAGCTGAGGGCAGTGAAAGGGCAGCTCAGCTCCTCACACTGGCAACAACACTTGGTCCCTAGAATGCCCTCAGGAGATAAAGTGACCCTGCTTTGGGCTCAGAGAGGCACAGAGATTGCCTCTACCTCAGAAGATCTTTGCCCTGGATTTTTTAGGRGGTTTGGTGGGGCTGGCTGACAAAGTTCAATATATCCTTCCAGCAGTGTCTGCCTGCATTGAGCTTAGAATGCAACTGGGTGAAGCAAGCCTGGACTCTCCAGTTTGTTCTTTCATGCAGCAGTGCTCAAAAATTCTGCTCAAAAAGTCAATTCAAATTGAAATTCTGCTTTGAGGGAACTCGTCCTGAAGGAAAACTGTTCTGTGGTTGATGTGCAGACTTGTGCAAGGGAAGAATTAAAGTGTTGCTTTTCTTCTCCCAAATACACAAAAATGTCCATAGGGAGTTTTCCATGGAAAATAGCAGTAAGTGAACTCTGGGGAGCACAATCCTGAATTCAAGGGGCCAGCCTATGTAATGAAAACCAGAGTTTTCATCAAGACATTAGATGTGTGGAACTTGAGCCGTCTTCTCTGTTTGTCAACCAATTTGGGATAATTCTGAATCAGAATGAGGGGAGTCACATGAGGAATTTGTAAATGGCTCAAAACTGTTGACATGGCTACAGAAATAAGAAGGCTGGTTGGATTTCAGAAGGATTAAATTATATTTATTTATCTCCTGCCTCCCCAGGAAGGAAACATTTTGGTTCTGTCACCTCTTGCTCATTCACGTGGTCCTCTCTTTACTGGAAGGACCTTCCTGTTACTTTTGGGTATAGTTTAGTACCCATCACATAAAGGACCTCAATCTTTTTTAAAATGTAACTCCCCCATGACTAGGACACTCCTTYACTCTCAGACTGGTGTGRGSTTTCTCAACATGACAAGCAAGAATYTACCACTTTGGAAGTGAAGGAGCAAGGACAGGACAGGCTCTTCCACTCAGGGAAGTAGAAGGAGGAGATGAAAGCAGGAATACAGACCCAGGATGAATCCTAAAGAAATGGGTGGCTTCTCTCCTTGTCATGGGCATGATGATTGTTACTGCAAGTGGCCACACTTCAACAATGGTCACCAGCCCAAAAGTCCTGGCTGTGCCTTCAGCCGTGGCTGCTTTCCTACCTACTTTATCCTAAACAAGTCCTCTTGTCACTTCTGGTTGCCTTTATTTCTGTTGGAGCTGGAAATACACATATGGGATTCTATCACATCCACTGGGAACATCCTGTGGGGGAAGGGTATAGCTGAAGGCAAATCAGGTACTCACAGGATGGTCCAGTCACATGAAAATAATTCCACACATATGTTCTCTCAGGGTGACTCCTTCCTCTCCTCTCTCTGCTCTGGTTTGAATAAGGAAAACTTGCTGAACAGGCACCCCAGGGGGTTGATGTATTCCACAGCCTCTGGAAAGCAATGCCAGCATCTTCCCAACAAATGCTTTTTCCTGCACATGCAGCTCTTTCTTCCAGCAACTGGTTGCAAATAGGCTTTATTGCCCAATGGCTGGCTCAAGTAGACRTTTAACAGGCTTTAATTCTTCATCAGGCTTCAGATTTTCCACCCAGGAAATCTTCCTCCTTTTTATCGCCTCTCTTTTCTTTCCCTTTGTTAAAAGGGGGACATGACAGCCTGCAGGGTGATGTCTATTGTTGTGAGTTGAAAGATCTAGCACACTCCAGAGTCTGAGAGCATGAATGAATTATTAACATCCTTCCCCACTGCTATGGGTAATGTATGCAGCACTTGAAAAGCCTTTTCTTCCCTCTTAAAGCAGCGTAGATGTTTAGCAGCTATTCAAAACAGCCTGGCAGATGCTGTGTTAATATTGCTCAACTAGGGCTTGACAGGGGTGAATTTTGGATCCTTCTAGTTGAACAGGAGAGGGACCATGGCCCAGGAGTGGAAGCAGCAGCGTTCCAGCAGTAATTAAACAGCTTGTCCCACACTAACAGCCTTGCTAATTAGTGTGAGAGGAGGAAGGGTTGCACTACCCAGGTTTCAGCCATGGCTGCTGCTGTCGAACTTCTCTCAGATGACCAGGACAGGCTAAATAAGCACCTGTAGATCACTCTGTRGTCAAAGGGGTGCTAATTTACAGAATCACAGAATCACAGAATGGTTTGGGTTGGAAGGGACCCTAAAAATCATCTCATTCCATGGCAGAGACRCCTTCTACTATCTCAGGTTGCTCCAAGCCCCGTCCAACCTGGCCTTGAACACATCCAGGGGTGTTGCAGCCACAGCTTCTCTGGGCACCCTGTGCCAGGGATTCTCCACCCTCTTGGCAAAGAACCTTCTTCCTCATATCTAAATCTACTCTTCTTCTGTTAAAACCATCCCTCTTGTCCAGTCACCCCATGCTGCTGTGAAAAGTCCYTYTCCTGCCTTCTTGCAAGCCWCCTTTAGGTACTGGAAGGYTAATTAGCTCCCAAAAMTGTTTTGYATMATTCTCCAGTCTKATCTRCCCCTCTCCACTGAGGTTATGGAGTCTCATTGTCACAGCCTGTCTCCTCCTCCTCCTTTGTGACCCTCTTGCACCACATCTCCAGCTCCTGCTCTGCTTCAGCTGTGGYTGTCCCCTGTGAAGCTCCTCTGCTGAGCCCCCTTGCCTGTGGGGATGGTGATTCCACGGAGCCTGGGCTGGGAACCTTTCCTGGAAGCAGTGGGATGAAAGGCACCAGACTCAGYGTTAGGTTGGTTGATGTCCCTTCCATCAGGCTGCCAGGCATGCTGGCAAGGTTGTCACGTCTCACTTGTTGAGGACAGAGGATTCCAAACACACTGAGAGCACTTTCTAGCACATGTTTTGAAACCAAAWCATGGCCATTGTCTCATACATCAAGAAAGGGAAAGGTTGAAAAGTTTGTACTGCAAGGGATGAACACAAGTGKTATCCTGTAGGTAGGAAAAGAAAATACCATGAGAAAAATAGGAGAAAAAATACGAGAAAAATCGTTCCATGTGTTCTTTGTTCCTGAATTTCTAGGCAAATGTGAGATATAACAAAATAGCAATCATGATCTCTTCAGGGACAATTATTCTGAATAAGAAAGTCTGATTCCTTGCAGTTTGGTGCCATTGGCCTCACATTCTCTCTTCCACAGTCAGCCCCATTTACTGTCCTGTCCTCTATAAACCTTATTCTCCAAAAGTTTCTTGCCTACCCTCTGCTGCCTTCATTTTCTTCCTGCATCACATTTTTGCTCTGAAATACCTCAGCTCTCCTCATCTCATGAGCTATTTACTCATGGGTTGTGGAGAGTGAGTGTGAGGTCAGGGGATGCACAGCAGAAAACCCAAAAGGCTCGTGTTCTCTGCTCCCTACTGGCTGCTGTCCTGGTGTCAARCTCAGTTCCACCTTGTCCTAGATGTTATCAGCGAGGGCTGGAAGCAGATGTGTGCTCTGACAGGCGCTCTGTGCTCTCAACCACATTTCTGCCAGAAAGAGATGAAAGAAGTTGAATTCCCCTCAGTTTGTCTCTCTGTGAGAGATGCTGTTAGCTGACCTGCTGGACCAGACAGTTTTGTTCCTCAGACCTTCAACACTTCAGTTAGCTGCCTGGTCAGAAACATTTCTGCTCCCTGGGCTTTCCTTGTACATGAGAATAATGTAAACATTTTCTTGAGAGAAGAGACTGGGAATGGGAAAAGAAAAAATCACAAGCCAGAAACATCTGCATCTTTTTCATGCTGTTTTTCATGCTGAAAACCAAATCAGCTCTGCAGCAGCTGAGTACTGACTTGGTCTGTGATTTCACCTTCARGGCTGAATTTGTCAAGGCTCCATGAGGGTTTAAACACCCAGGTTGAAAGTTCTTGTGGTAGTGAAGGAGGATGGTGTCAGACCAGCAGGTGATATCTGGAAGGTTTGTTATGCCCATGGTGCCATGAAAGAGGGTCCTGTCTGTGCTGCCCTGACCTCTTTCCTATGGCACAATCAGAAAAATCCAGTGTTTCTGGTGACAGACACATGGGTCAGGATGTGACAGTGAGGTGTGCCACTCTCCATTTGTCCTGCTCCACACTTGATCCAGATCACAGCTGTGAGAATTACTGAGAGCTTCCCCCAACAAAACTAAATTGACCTCTCCAATGGCTCTCACCAGTGCTTGCTCATGGCCAAGCAGACAACCCCAACACAGGGACAGAACTGCTCTTGTCCCTCTTCCAGATTGCAAGGCAAGACATATTCTATTGCCATCTGTATGGCAGATTATCTTTTGTCAAGTGGGCAGTTTGCCTTATCTCTTTCTGAGTGATCACAATCACTCATCCCTCAGGAGGGGACATTTGTTGATAACAGACTATTGAATGTCACTGCATGGCTGATAAGAGCTACAGCATCCCATTGGGAGATGTGAGCCCAGAGAGAGGAGCCAAGCATTCCTACCTGGATATAATCTGGAGATTCTGGAACACCAGCACAGCTTCTCCACGGGATTCCCCAGAGGAACAGCAGCTGCCTCTTCCACTGGATCTTCAGAGGAAGAATACATCCTTCTCTACAGATCCCCCTTGCTCCAACAGAACCACACCTGACACTGCAGGAGGGCTGCAGCCACATTTCCAATGGGACTGCCACCAACACCCTGACCCACAGGGTGTCAGGCTGTGTTTAAACTCTGTCAGTGTTGTTCTAGTTTACTGCATTGTTTATTTTATCCTTTATTTTTTTTCTTCCCTATTGAAGAACTGTTATTTCCTGCTCCCATATTTTTTGCCTGAGAGCCCCTTAATTTAAAATTTATGGCAATTCAGAGGAGTGGGGAGGGTTTACATTCTCCATTTCAGGGGAGGCTCCTGCCTTCCTTAGCAGACTCCTGTCTTTCCAAACCAAGACAGTCCCTTGCAATGTCCATGAAGGTGCAGCTGCTTTGTGCTGCAGGAGGGTGACACCAGGTGTCACCAGCTTCGTTGTGTGGGACAGCCTGGAGACACAAAGATAGGCAGGGCTGGTGAGTGGGGACCCTGACACACCTCACTCTGGGGACCCTGACACACCTCACTTTGGGGATCCTCTGCACACTGTGGATGATTGGACTCTCTGTGGTGCCTTGTAGATAGCCGTGTCAAAAGTGTTTCTTTCTAAAGAGGATGTAAAATACACAGGAAAATAGGGGGGGTTGTTCTTCAAACATGCTCAGCCTTAAATCCTTGTTGGAACCTCACAAATTCTCCTTCTCCATGCCCTGTGGACTTCAAGCTAATGATGAGAACTTTGTTAACAAACATCTCACCCAGACTACACAAATCATCAAGTTTCCTGCAGAAATTTGGATTTTCCCTGCTGCTTCAGGTCAAGGTAAAACATTTGGACACAGTGGGTTAAGAAGACTCCTTGAGAGTGCTCAGGCTGTGTGGATGGAGCAGCATGAAGCTGCCTGGGATCAGAGTAAAGATCTGCTCAGCCAAGTTCTGCCTTCATCAATGTCCAACCGAAAATGTGTAAAGAAGACCAAGAATATCCTGACATCAAGCAGCTCTGAGTCTTCAGCAGCTATCAAGATGATAAGTCCTTAATTATGTTTTCTTCCCAGAATATGTTCTATCATTTTTTGAAACMTTCTAGGTGTTCTCATCTCCTTGTCTTTTGGCAAAATTTATCAGAGCTGTACTTCACCCTGCTACAAGAAGTATGTATTTTTTTTTCTGAACTAATCAGACAGCAATGCTATTTGATGTTCCCCTGGGGTTTAGTGTTAGGAAAATTAGATACAAGTTCCTGTATTCATTTGTATCAGATGCCCCCTCAGCTACCTTTTTTTTTGTTTGTTTTCAGATAAATAAGATCCTCGAGTTTGTAATTCTTCATTACAGAGAAATAATTCTAAATTTTAACATTTTGTCACACTGCCACTCTTTGCAGTCCCAGGATATTGTGCTCTCAGGTGGGGAGACAGAACAGCAATAATAAATAACATCAGTTGAAGGCCATGGAAAGATTTATATAGCAGTGTAATTATGATTTCTGTTATTGTTTTGTTAGCAAAGGCTTCATCACAGAACACAAATGGCATTTTCTTGATCATAAAATTTTTGTCTTAGAATAATTAAAAACCCCAAATTACTCTCACATCAATGCCACAATTAGTGAGCAGGAGTTGTGGTTGCCCATGAATTTCACTGGTCTATTTGRGATTCCTCAGCAGCCCCAGATGGTTCATTCTCTGCCACAGCAAGAATTCTGGATGAACAGAAGTCCTCAGATCAGTGCAGCTCTGRAGCCTGTCTTCCCTCCCTTCCAAAGTGAGTAAAAAAATCTCTTTTTWAWMAWTWAAAAAGGGCATTTTTAATTAAAAAACAAGCATCAAGACAGCATGCTGAAGAGCATAGAACTAGTAATCCAGAGGACATATCTCAATACCTAGACATAGATACACACAAGACAGTAATGCTGTGACTCTCTATATTTTCTAACTCCCAAGGGCTTCATACTTTTCAGATAGTCCCATATTGTCCCTTTTGTCTGAAACATCAACCTTGTGTCTCATCAGCTAAAATAGCTTCATTTTCAGAGAAATTGGAGGTAGAATTCATCCCACCTAATATTATCTCTTTAGGTGTTAGTCACTCTTTCCCTACTTACAATTTGAGAAAAACATGGTCATTTTTAAGACATGATTCATCTGACCTGATTTCCACGTCTATGATTGTCTGAGTTTGATGTGTTCTGGAGGGGCCTGTTTCTCTCAGGATAAAATCCCTAAACTGCAGTGGATGCTGAGAGCACCCATCAAATTCATGGGCTGGCACCTGCATTCCAAATTCGAACATCTGCATCTCTCAGGGCTCCAAAAGAAAGATGCACCATCTCCTTTTGCTCTCTGTATTACCAGCTTTTCCAGGTGGTTTGATTTAATTTCACCTAGATTTCTGTGTGACAGAAACAGCCCTTCCTGAAGCAAAAACAAAACAACAAAACAAAACAAACACCCCAACTTCCCTGCAATGCACAGACACATTTCCTCAGTGCTAATGCATGTTTTATGTCAGGTAGTAAAACCCTGGTGTGTCACTGTTTACACATCAACACCACGTGCAGGATTAAGCTGTAAAAGGAATGTGCTGATTTTGGTTCCTTTTGCCAACAGGGGTAAATTACTCCATATGTCAAGTGGCAGTGAAATCTTGGTGTGGAACTATCCTTTAATACCTGTGGGCCATGGCCAGAAGAGGATGAACATTTGTTTCTTGATCGTCAGGCAACAGCTGGGAATTAACAGAGTTAACAGTGCTCAGAGAAAGAAATATTAAAGGAAATCACAGGGATAAAATGAACACAGGGATTTTAATGGTATTTTCAGCGTTTTTTTATATTTTTTATGGTAGGATATACAATCCAGAACAAATCCAAGCAGGAGGTGACATCAGTCCCTCCCTGAAACAGCCTGGAGCCACTGGCTCTTATCCACTGCCATTTATACTCTGGTCTAGTTCTGAACTAGGAATAGTTAGGAGAGACTCAGATCCTCCCAGTACAAGGGTTTTTCAATAATTGTGAGCTACTGAGGGAAAAACATATGCATTACTCAGAGAATTATGATAAACTACCACAAGTTTGCCCTGGTGGAAAAAAAAGTACAACTTAAATAATCACAGATGCAACAGGTGGTTCTGGCTCCATCATCATCCAGTTTGAAATTGTCCTCTTCCAATTTGCTGAAACTACAGGTTCTCACCTCAGACTTACTTCAAATAGCCATTGGCTYCCCAACAGCTATTTAATTTATTCTCAGAAATCTAGGAATAACTCTGGGAGCCCCAGCTGTTAGGAAGGTTCATCCATCCATATTGCCATGAAGATGATAACCTAAAGGACAAAAACCTTGGAACACAGTGGTCCTCTTGGCCCTCAGGAAAATCAGTCTTTTAAGTGAAGCAAGCCACACACATTATTGGTACTCATTTAAAGTAAAATAAAGCTGGCATGTTTTTGAGAAAATTCAGGACACCTAGGAAAGAACATGTTCTCTTTTTCTCGCTCTGAAGAGGAAGTGACTTCAGATTTTGATAGTACAATTTTTTGACCTGTGAAATGCAGCACATCAGATCTGTGGCACAGCTTTCATTTCAAGTTCTCATTTTATAGGATGATCGCTAACATTCCATAGGTTTGTTTGCACTGAAACTAAATACATGGCAATATAAGGGGCACAATACTTTAAACTTATCAAAGGCCTTGCCTGAAGTGCAGGCCTCCCTAGTTCATGTTATCTACTTTTGCTTTCATTTATAAAAGGGCACCTTGATGGTGCATCAAGGAATTTACACTGTCTTGATAAACAACTATTTTTTTTTTGCTTGATATACACCTTGTCTTGATAAACACCTTTTTTTTGTTGTTGTTGTTGCAACAGTGAGTGCCTGCAACAGAGTTGACTAGATGAAGAAAATTATGGAGAAAAATCAAGAAGATGGTCTTAAGAAAGAAATGTTCTGCAAGGAGAAAAACTCTGCTAGTGCTCAGTTGAGCTCCACACTGCTGTGCACTTCAAGCCTCCTTTTCTTTGGAGACATCACCCAGGGGCATTGCAAGTGAGGTGAGGGCACAGCTTGAGTGCTGTGCCCAGCTCTGGCCCCTCAGCCTGGGAAGGATCTTGGGAGACTGAGCACATCCAGAGGCTYGAGAAGGGCTGGGAAAACCCTGAGAGGAGCCCCTGAGGGAGTTGGGGGTGCTCAGCCTGCAGAAAAGGAGACTCAGGGCTGCCCCCAGCACTCTCTGCAGCTCCTGAAAGGTGCCTGTGCCCAGCTGGSCTTGGGCTCTGTCTCCAGCAGCACTGGCACAACCAGAGGACACAGCCTSGAGCWGTGCCAAGGGAAATTCAGGGTGGAGAGCAGGAAAAAGCTTTTCCAGCAAGGGGGATCAAGTTCTGGCATGGCTGCCTGGGGAGGGGGTGCAGTCCCCATCCCTGGGTGTGTTTAACCAGCCTGGATGTGGCACTGGGGGCCAGGGGCTGCCTGAGGGGTTGGGGCTGGGCTGGACTCCATGGCCTTGAAGGTCTCTCCCAACCCAAGGAATTCTGGGAATTCTGTGAAGTACCAGCTTRGGCAAGACAGAAGTGGCCTGTGTGAGGATAAAAGGAGGTGATTCTCTGAATCATGTTGTAAGAATGGGAATCTTGTACCCTGACAGCCAGAGGTGTGGCTCACACCACCAACTACCCTCCTGCAGACCTTCATCACCTCCTCGTGTATTTTTGGTCAGAGGCTGGACCCGCTTTCTCTGTTCACACCCTGCAGTGATCAATTCACATCCCACTCTGTCCTGGTTCAGGGCAAATTTTGGAGAGAACCCCCAAAGGGGCTCCTCCAGGAAAGCAGATTCAATCCGCCCCTCACCCAACCGGTTTGGGAGAAAATACCTCCTTGAGAAAAGTGGGAAAAAACTGTTTATTAAACAATAAAACCTAAACAATATTAAACAATAAAACCCCTTGCCGCTCCAAAAGAGATGACAAACTGAGAAATCCCCTCCCCGGGTTGCAGTTCAGCTCACTTAGGCTCTTATCAGTCCCTCCGGTGCTGGAAATGTCGCAGGCCAGGTCCGGCCCGGTGGGCCGCAGGTGGAGCTGCCGGTGCTCTTCTGGTGTTCAGTCCAGAGCAGGCTTAAACAGGTCCAAAGAAAAAGGAAAAAAAAGAATCCACACTCCAGGGAACTTCTTTGCCTCAGCTAGCTAAAACTAACTAAAAGCAAAGGAGAGCTCTGTCCCGCTGTCTGTCCATCCACAGACAACACGGTCCAGGAGCAGGAATGTGGAGGAGTGAGTGCAGTGTCTGAAAACAAACTGAGCTTCTTCTCTCCCCCCTTCACTCTCTGGGACAAGTCTTAAAGGTGCAAAACTTATTATTCAGCGTAAACAGAACAAGAGGATTGGGGATAAAAGCATCGTATAGTCAACCCAGGACACATTCCCATATCAGCCCAAGTACACAGCCCCTGGAGCCAAAACTGCTCAAGCTAAATTGATTCCTGATGCACCTTTCCTCTGCTCTTGTCTTTGTGCCTCCCTGGCATCTCTGGGAATACAAAGAATACAAATGCTTCCATTTGCCATGATCCTTTCATCTTCCAGCGGGTGAGGCCCTGCTATTACAACCCTCTGCATGTTGTGTAATTATTGTAACAGGTCCCTTCGGGCTCCAGTCATTAGAGCTGTCATTTGATTAGGTTTTTGTCACGGGTCTTTTAAAGAATGGCTGTACCCTTCACACATAACATATGTTAATTTATTTCCACAAACATCCAAGTGTCTCTCCTCAGCTTGACAGTGACTTGCTTAGATTTTGTGTTACTTTTGCACACATTACTCTCTTTYAACTGCTGACCAGATGGAAAAGACAATCCTATGCTTGATCATATTTTTGCTCATAATTTAGTCTTATAAACAGATCCAACACATGCATTAACTTACACATGTGAATCAGSATGGGTTCTTCAGACAGCTCTGAAATGATAATATTAACATTTATCAATTAGTAGTTTTCCTATAACATTTTATTTGTAGGAAGAAATTCCTCTTTCTCATTTCTAAGCTATCTCAGTGTGCTTTTACAGGATGTTTATGTTTCCACTGGCTCCAGTAAGTGTTTAACTCTCAGTTGTGGCTATCAGCTCTTTGATGGAGCCACACCTGGAACATCTGTAAGCAAAACACACTCAATTCCTACATTATCTACTACTCTTGAGGAGCTTCAGACGTTTGAGAAATGCTCATTTCACTTAGAACATCTTGGCAATTATTAACCTACTACACTCTGACCACAATAACAGTCACTTAAAAGTTGTATAATATTCCTTYATCTGTGTTTGGACCCTATTTGTTACTAAGGTATCATAAATCCATCACAGGATTTATGCTGTCCTGACTTATAAACTCAAGTTATTGACCTGTGAGGAGAAATTGTTCCTATCTTCTGAGCTGTTGTGGTTATTCAATTTTATATAACATTTTCTATTCAAGCAGCTGTTGCCACAGAACAATTTGGATTAGTTCCCTGGTAGAAGAAAAATCAAAGGAACAGAACTAATTCCCTCCAGCCATCACAGCTCAGCATCACAACATTGTGGCCATCACAGCTTGGTAAGAAGGTAAAAAGCTAAACAGGATGGTTTGGATGTCTGGTATCATTTCCTCCTWAGGAAAATACAGGAACTTGCAAATTGACTCAGTGCCTCAATAAATGTCCAGCCACTAAGAACTTGGTGTTCCTGCACAAATAGAATGGATTTGCTATTTTGGTGTCCTGCACTGCCCAGCGTGACAAAYACTCAGAACTCAGGTGCATCTGCCTTTGGCTCCATGTTGTGATGCCTTATGTAGGCTGAGCTAGAACAGAGACTAGACAGACTTCCAGAATAAAGGAGGGATTTATGAAAAGGATCTCCTCCATGGATCCACCTTGGGCAGCACAAGAGCCCAACCAGGGCTGCACCCAAGATGAAYCAAAATGGCCCCAAAATGCACCAGCGCTCCCGGGGTCTCTCCCTGGGATCAGTTCTGCTCCATTTGCATCTTGCACTTCATTGTCCCATCCCAGCTTCAGCCCCTGCAGTCCCACCCTGCTTGTTTTTCTCTCTCCAGCCCACGGTGTTTGTGCTCCTGGGCTGAGATTTGGGTCATTTGTCCTTGGTGCCCAGCTGGAGCAGGAATTGTTTTGTCTCCCTGCTCTGTGCACAGAGCTCACCACCCCATAATATGAAGCCCAGACCCACACACTAAAGCAGCTCAGAATGTGAAAAATATAAAAACTAAAACCTGAGGCATCATCTAAAACAAGCACATTGTATCAGGAACAGGGAAATACAATAGGAATTTACAAAATGGTCCCTCCTGAATCTTCAGACCCCCAAAAGGGCTGAAGAAAAATTGTCCCTTTAACTTTTCTCATTGATATGGATGGGTGASGCGGCAGCACTGAGGGTTTTTGTCATCTGTTCAGCTGCAGAACAAAAATTGTGGTGGCTTCCTGTAAAGGAACCGTCTGCTGAGGCAGAACATGGCAATCTGTGCCCACTTCAAACACTGCCTGCTCCCTCCTGCTGCTTTTGTTCCAGACACCCAACAGTAAGTTGGGAGGAAATTTTAGGCTGTTTTTTTTTAAAGAAGCGCTAATTTTATTTTCATTGACATATTTAGGAGCAGACCTTGCTGCATACTCATTATCTCAACCAGTTATCACTGTTTGGTGTTGAAGGAAAACTTGGAGTATAGGAATTGTCCTTTCTTCTGGGTCCTGAGCCATGTAGAGTCCCAATAAGGAGCCAATTACAGGAAATAACTTAAAAGACACCCTAGATAGCCAAGACAATATAAAATCAAGGAATTATTAAGGCTGGAAAAGCCCTCTTAGATCATCAAGTCCAACCATTAACCCAGCACTGCCAAGGCCACCACTAAACCATGGTGCCAAGTGCCACCCTCAGTGCCGCACATCCTTTGAACACTTCCAGGAATGGCAATTCCATCACTTCCCCSGGCAGACTGTTTCAGTGCTTGAATACCTTTTTGATGATAAAAGTTTTCCTGATAGCCAGTCTAAATCTTTCTTGGTGAACTTGAGGTCAATTCCTCTTTTCCTGCAYCTTGTCCCTGGGAGCAGAGCCTGAGCCCCTGGCTGTCCCCTCCTGTTAGGGAGTTGTGCAGAGCCACAAGGTCCCCCYTGAGCCTCCTTTTCTGCAGGCTGAGCCCCCTCCCAGCCCCCTCAGCTCCTTCTGGTGCTCCAGCCCCTTCCCCAGCTCCATTTCCTTCTCTGGACACACTCCAGCACCTCAGTGTCTTACTTGCAGTGAGGAGCCCAGAGCTGAACKGAACATACAGTTCTGTACCTGTACAGTGAGATAAATAGGTCAGGACACCTCCTCTGCCCATTGCCATGGCCTGTCTGGTGTCTATGATGCCTTGTGTAGGCTGAGCTAGAACAGAGACTGGAAAGGAGCTAAAGAATAAAGCAGGGATTTATGAAAAGGATCTCCTCCATGGATCCACCTTGGGCAGCACAAGAGCTCAGCCAGAGCTGCACCCAAGATGAACCAAAATGGCCCCAAAATGCACCAGCRCTCCCGGGGGCTCTCCCTGGGATCAGTTCTGCTCCATTTGCATCTTGCAGTTCATTGTCCYATTCCAGCTTTAGCCCCTGCAGTCCCACCCTGCTTGTTTTTCTCTCTCCAGCCCACGGTGTTTGTGCTCTGGGGCTGAGATTTGGGTCATTTGTCCTTGGTGCCCAGCTGGAGCCGGAATTGTTTTGTCTCTCTGCTCTGTGCAGAGAGCTCACCATCCCTTAATATGAAGCTCAGAACTGCACACTAAAGCAGTTCAGAATCTGAAAAATATAAAAGCTAAAACCTGAAGCATCATCTAAACCAAGAACAAAAGTCAGACCAACCCCTCACGTGCTAGGGCAGCACAGGGAATGTCTATTTGGGATGGTGAACAGCTCTKCACAGAGCTGGCAGTGAGGGACCATGGTGGGAAGGATGTTCCTCTAGTCCATGTGACAAAATAATTACAGACAACTCATGCCYGTGTAATGTAAATTGATTGTGTGCCAGACCATGCTTATTTATCTCACCCAGCTTCGGTTTAACACATTGAAAAAAGGAAAAAAAGAAAGACCAAACGCTTCTTTTTCTTAAAAGCACAGTCAGAAAGTCTGATTTTCAGGGAGCTGCTTTGCCCCTGCCATCTGTCCTGCTCCTCCACCACCATGGGCTGCACATCAGGGAGGAGAGATGCCTGAAACCCCCAAAGGTGGGAAAGTTTGCAAGTATCCTTCTTCAGGAGGCAAACAGCTGCATTTGGGTGTTACAATTTTCCACCTCAAACCAGCCCTCGGTGGGCCAAGCAGATAAAGCTCCACCACAAGCTACGGTGCAGTTCATGTGACAATTTTTTCTACTGAAGATTCGAAGGCAAACGTTTGACACATGTCTGGTTTTCTAACCACAGAGACAATATCTCCTTCCTCTGGGCTCTGTGGGGAGGCAGGGGCTGGGGAGTTTCTCACTCTTCCCTCAAGTCCCCTGAATCATTCACCCTCAAGWGATACCTGAGCAAGAGGAAAATAAACTCAAGAAGAAACCTCAAGGGCAGTTATTTTGTGGTCGCCCATCCCAATCAGTCCCAGCTAAGTTCTGGGGCCTTGATCCATGGGACTCTGCAGTTTTCCCAGGTGTAGAGGTCCCATGCCCCAGTGAATCCACAGTATGGATCCATCTGCTGGTTTCCACATTTCCTCTCATGCCTTCACCCCAGGGAAGAGTAATGCAGTGTGTACGAGAGGCTGTTGGGGTCTGATAGGTGCTACTGAATCATCATAAACAGGGTCAAAGAAAAACAATAAAAATGTGTTCCCATACTTCTTTTCTTTTGTTTTTACTTGCCACAGGAAATGGGCATCAAAGGGCTGCTCGGAGGAGGCAGAGTGAAAGCAGAGCTGCTCTCATAACAAAGGCCCCTTGTGATTCACCATCTTCTGCTTTTCCTAGAAGGAAAGTCAAATATTATGGTACTTGTTTATGAGGAAGTTAAAGAAGAGCCAGCCTCCTGGAGGTCTGCTCAGAGGATTTGAAGCCTGTGGAAAAGTCTGTGACTTCGAGATTTCATGCCCAAATTTGCCATGGTCACACCGTGACACCAGCTCTTGCATGGTCCCTGCACAAAAACATCAGATCACATAATCTCAGAATATCCTGAGTTTGAGGGCACCCACAAGATAATGGGTTTGAAAACCTGCATAAACCTATAGCTGTCCCCTAAAGCAAGTCAAAAACCACTTTTTAGGTTCTGCTACAGTTTCTCTCTTCGCTGGAAAAGTTCTCTGCTCAGAGCGGCAGAAGGATGTAAAGACATGGAAACATATTAATTGAAAAACAGTAAAAATGGGAAGTTATGCAGATCCATTCAGGAATAAAAAGTGGGGGGGGTTTGGAGTTGCTTTTTTAAAATATAGGATTTCTTAACCGCTTGCATAGCAAAACAAAGTTTGAATGAAACAAACAAAACAAAGAACATGCMCAGGAGCACAGTTTTAAATATTATAATGTCATGAGATTGGCCAACTTTCTGCTCAATTTTGCTTCATGTCCTCAGCAGTCTCACACTGTCTTCCAGTATATTGTAAACTTATTTCTACAAAAAATAAAATAGCTTTGTAAATACAGCATTACAAAAATAAACTGAAGMATTTAGAAACTTGGCTCTGGGAATTATACTCCCAAAAGAGTCTTGGAGAGTAAAGAATGGGAGATCATCATCTCAGGAGAGGCCCTGGCTCTTGGTCCCTGGACCAGGTCCCTCCAGACCTTTGCAGCCCCGAAGCCAGGTGGTGCCAGCTCAGATTCAGGATGAGTAGGACAAGAAGTGATGACTGAGACTGGTGGGGTGGGTCAGTGAAACACATGGAAGTGGGCTCTGGCTGATGAGTGGGAGTGTGTGAGGAAGATAACAAAAAGAAAAAATGGGGTGGCCAAAAGTGCATAGCAACCTGGGCAAAATTCAACAAAGAAAGTCACAGCTAAAAAAAGAGGAATAAAAGTGTTAATATTTTGGTTTTTTGCCTCTCTAAAAATGAAAAGTTGGGGTTCTGAGCAACCTGTTTGCTCTGAGAAGCAGAGTTAACTGTGAACACAGACAGGGGGTTAAATACAGGGGAAATAAAAGAAACCACTGAACCTGACAAGGAACAAAACATTTCAACCTGACTTAAAGAGACCTTCTCTGGGCAGCTTTGTTGATTTCCAAAGAGCTTCCCTCAACACCTTTCTTCTATGAAATCTCTCACTCCCCGTCTGTATTTTTTTTGTTTATTATTTTCATTTACTGAGCCCAGAAGTTTATGAGTTCTGTCCACTTCTTAATTCAACTTGAATTCCTTTTTTTTGCTGCTGGAGGAGCAGCTGGGAGGTAAAAGCCCTTCTGCTCCTCTTCAAAACACAATTCTGCACATATGCTTTTCCCAGGCCCAGATGTTCATAATACCAACAGAAAAATGATAAGAGTACCCATAGTCAGTACCAACAGAAAGCAGAACTGGAAATGACCTCAGCTGGGGATTCATGATGTCAGGTTCAGGAGTCACAGTTCTTGCTGTGTCTCCCAGTTTTTCCTTAATGTGTCCTAACCACATTGTCAAGGCTKGATTCTCAATCTGCCAATACTTTTCTCTTTCTCATGTTTCAGTTCCTGATTACGACCACACTCTGAGCTCCTGTCAAGGGGTCTAGCCTCCCACAAAGCAAGAATTTCTCTTCAATCTTAGATCAGCCATAAAGTTTTCCATGTTTTCAGCTTCTTTTGATAATAGCTGGTTTAAAGGATCACTCTCACATGTCTTGATGTGGAGTGCAGCACTCCTTCCACCCCTGCTCCACACTTTTGTTGTTAACTTCCTCTGCCTGAGTTAGCTGAAAAGCATTAAAAGAATGAAGTGTTTCACAGCCAGCTGCTCTCAGAAATGTTTTCCTTCCACGGCATGCTTATCTAGATGATGCAAAATGAAGCATTTGCTTTCCTCTCTCCCTAAAGATGTAGTTCCATTAGTGCTTATATCCAGCCTCATCTTCCAGGCACTGCATTACTCCTTTACATTACTTTAGTTTATTCCTTACACTATTAAATGTTCACTAATCACYCTCAATGGCTGTGCCAGGGCCCTGCTTTCTCCAGGGTCTGAGTTGCAGTTATTTCTCACTTTGCAACCAGGATGTTTTCACACTTGGGAATTACTGTGAAAACATCCTGTTACCATGCATTAGCTGCTTCTGATCGATTGCTTGTGTTTCCACGTTTTCCAGTTCATGGGAGCTTGCCAAACCAGAGCTTTCCAAATGCAAGGCTCTTTGTTTCCTTTATTTAGAACCACTGAGGTGTCTTGCTCATACCTGGTGGTTTTCAGTAGCTGTGATGTGGCTACATCTCCACGCTCATCCTAGAATATTGATTGCAGGATAAAGGCTCTCATTGTTGGGAAAAAGGTGTAAAACTCGCTTGGTGTATTGATTGGCTCGTTACTGTCTTGTGAAATGAGATTCATGACCTGACTTCTGCTGCTGTGTTCAATACACATGTGCATGAGACTGCTGCTGGAATAATGTTTGAGCTGCCTGCCAGCCTGTCAGACAATAAATCAAGGCTACAAGAGATCTCAAAAGTTTGAAAAGCTGAGAAGAGTTCCAGTCCTTCATTCCCAGTTCCTCAGTCCTGGCAGAGTTAATCCTCACAAGGATTTTCCTCCAGCACATCACCCAAGATCTGATAGCCTGCCAGTGTTTAGGGAAGCTTCATTTTTGGGTCCTCAGCAAAGAATTTAAAGAAAGCCTCATTTTCAGGGGTTGACACTCAGCCTTTTTGAAGATTATCCCCACCATACCCACAAAAATCCATCAGCAGCTTCAAACTATTTCTGAAAGTCCTATCCTAAGAGGACTGCTTGGATTCCTACCTTTTGCTTTGACTTCCAGGACTGGAGCTCTGGCTCTCCAGACATGTTCAGCAAGAATGTGTTTGATTCCAAGTGAACAAGTCTCTGACATTTCATGGTCAATCTATTTCAATGACAATTTCAGTGTGACCTCAGCGCTGCTGACCACGTCCCTCAATGCTGCCACTTCCTCTCTAGTGCCCATCTTTCTGAAACAGAACAACACTCATCATAATAAGACCAAAAAGGAGAAACTCTCCCTCATTGTCAGAAGAGAAGCTTTATAAAGTTCAGAAAGCAAATGAGTCATTTACATACTGCAGTAGGTTTTTCATGCAGTGCTCCTCTGTCCCATTTATCTTTAGACAAGCTAAATATTACCAGTTTTAGGATTTTGAACTCAGGATTTACCATTCACAGGCTTGCAGCAAAACTTTGTTACATTAATTGTAATTCAAACTTTCTTAATTCAACATCCAGCTGTACAGGCAGTCTGCAAACATCTTTTATTTTCTGTGGTGTAGTTTGGTCTGTAACTCAGATGCATAATTTCCACTAAATGTGACGTGGGTTGGAACCTTACGTTGCCCACTGAAACCCACTGAGGTTCACATCTACAGTAATTGCTCTTATTTGTGCTGCACACAAATATTTACAGAAAAATAWAAATAAATAAATCCAAACTCAGAGGTGGTGTGAGTGTGTTCAGAGAAATCACAGAATCACAGTAAATTGGGATCTGAAGAGATCATCTCTTCCATCATCTGTCTCAGAGTGGGAYGAACCCTACCTGTTTCAGTTCTCTACACACAGAATGGKTTGGGTTGGAAGGGACCTTAAAGAACCTCCAGTTCCACCCCCTGCCATAGGCAGGGACAACTTCCAGGGTCCCAGGTGCTCCAAGCCCCATCCAGCCTGGCCTTGGACACTTCCAGGGATGGGCTAGCAGCAGCTTCTCTGGGCACCCTGTGCCAGGGCCTCACCAACCTCACAGGAAGAATTTCTTCATAATATCTAGTCTAAATCTCCCCTTTTCCAGCTTGAGGCTATCCTCCCTTGTCCTATTGTAGCCTTTTCAGGGCCCCCAGTCATGGGGAGGAATGATGAATCTGACTCCATGTTCTTAGAAGGCTAATTTATTACTTTATGTACTTATATTAAAGRATGCTATACTAAAACTATACTAAAGAATAGAGAAAGGATGGAGACAGAAGGCTTAACAAGATACTCATGAAAAAGCCATGACTCCTCCAGAGGCCGACACAGCTGGACCATGATTGGTCATTAAGTAAAAACAATTCACCTGTTGGATAAACAATCTCCAAACCACATTCCAAAGCAGAAAAACACAGGAGCAGCCAATCAGATAATTATTGCTTTCATTTTTCTCTGAAGCTTCCCAGGAGAAGAATCCTGGGCAAAGAGATTTTTCAGAAAGTATGACAGTGACAGGTCCTATTGCTGACCTTGTTTAATTCCTCATTAACTCTCCCACAAGTTTTTGTACATGTGCAGGCTCACCTGACTTGTTCTTCAAACCTCAGGTGATGGAGCATCTCCAGCCAACCTGCTCAGATTGTCTTGGTCACCTCTGATGAAACAGCCCCATTGTGTGCCCTAATTCCCCCTTGCTGGAGTTTAAACCCATTACTGCCAGCCCTGTTCCTGTCATCAGAAGCAAGTGCCCTTTTGGTGTTTTAGGGCAATAATTGCCTTATTGTGGACCCTTTTTTACAAGAGAAGAATGTATAATAAGACATCATTTTTCTCCTCTTAGGCACTTGCTGTCAAAGAGAGACAGAGGTGATACTCTGACAGCCAGGTGGTGTGTCATACATTACCCTGTATGACTTCTTATTTAATTAATAGCTCCATCCTGTAAACATTTGCACAATTTTATTCCAGTAAGCTTGTGGACACATAAATATTGGCAACATTCATTCAAAGAAACATCTTTCTTCCTTTTTTTAAGATTATGTGCTGTTCATGTGCTTCAGGCCTGATTTAGAAGTCCAGACAGCTGAAGTCTGAATTGATCCTCAWATTTCTGTAGAAATGTGCTAGAAAACAGCCTTTCCTTGAATTATTGCATTAAAAAAAAAAATATGCACATTTATACAAAACCCTACATGAATAATAGGTTACCAGGATGTGCCATTATCCAGTCAGTTTTAGAGCTTGCATCATCTGTTTTATTTTGGCATGTCATGCTGTCAAACATCAAACATCAATCTTCAAAATTTCACATTTGAGATCTACCTCAAACATAAATCCTCTTTAAGTGGTTCATTTCAAGAGTCTGTCAAAAAAGCCCCAGGATTCAATGTGTTTTACTGAAATTCAAAAGAAACTACACATCCATACACATGCAAACATATATATGTATATGCATATAAATGTGTCTATATATAAATATTTAATTTATGCAGTTTGGAATCCAGATTTAGCCATGAAAACTCAATTCACTGTTTTTCTCTTTGTGTGGGAAAGGATGAGTCAATCATCAACCCAGTGCTTGGGTCTGAATCTCTCCTCCCCAAATCTGGCACAAACAGAAGTAACAAATGAATTATTTGGAGTTACACCAACATGAAAGTATAGCAATGGAGAAAAGAATAATAATCCTCTGTGCATGAAGCTGAAGAGGTTTATTTTAGTTTCATTTATTCCCAGGCTTTTCTGCTGGGAGTGCTGGAGTTTTTTTAACTTCATATGGTGTAACTTGAGGCTGCTGTAAAGACTCCTTTATTCTTTTAAATATTCTTTCTTCTTCTTTTGTGTCATCTGTAACCCTTGACTCTCTCATGGAAAATGGGTGCTTCAAAGACTCCTCACAAGAGGGATTGATTTGATGTTGGYTTCATCTTGATTGCATTTTGTAGGACAAGAAATATAAGCAATGTTGACCTAATCCTACGACCTGAGGTATGAAAAAACAAATAAATTAAAGGGAAAGATTTGCATTTGGCTGTTTGCCCATGGGGTCAGCTTTAAGCACKTGATGGCCCCACATCCTGCAGGACCTGGGAACAATATCTACATGGCTTTTGCATAAGCCCAGGTCTGATTAATCCACTTTGGATCCACTGCAGTCAGTGCAGATATCCAGAGCTCAGCTCACTCAGCACTCTGCTCTTACCTGGTTCATTGGCAAGTCCCAAAAATTACCCATGTCACCTTCCTCCAATTACATCCCAGTGTTGTTTAAGGCCCTTCCTGCAATTTCAGGCCAAAATGCCTTGTCCTCAGCAGACACAGACGAGAGATACATCTCTTCCTTTGCTTCCATTGACTAATTTGAAAGAAGTTGGTGTATTATGCTTTGCTGCTCACTTCTCTTGACCTGAACATCCTCCATGGCTTCCATCTATTTCCATGGCCATGTTCCCTACACCCTAATCCCTGTTACCATCCTCTGGCCTCCTCAAAAAACACATTGCAGCCCACCTGGCACTCACTGCAGTCAAAGTAAAGGTGACACCTAAATGGTCCAGCCTTTTAATACAGGTTTCCCAGTCTGCATAAACCAGCAGTTTCTCCTTTCCATGGAGCCTGTTTCAGTGGGACTTGTCCCTTACATCCAGCCTGGCTGGATTTTCACTGTTCAAGCTGCAAACTAAGCTTCGGTTGAAAGTGTTTCCCTAATATTTTTCTTTCCTCTTCTGTTCCTGACTCCCTTGTTTATTTTGCTGAATTTAATATCTCAGGATGATTCAGGAACTCAGAGGAGCCCAAGGGAATTCCAGCCACCAAGACTGATCTGTTGYAGCAGCCCTGGAGGCAGCACAGAGCACCAAGCTGAGAGCTGTGCTGTGTTCCAGATCCTGCCCTCTCTTCCTGCCTGTTCTGTTTCCACCAGATATTCCCATCCCTGGAGCAGAGTTGGGGGAATGAATGGTAGGATGGGTCCTGATCCTGTGAAATCACACTCTGCAGTGATGCCAACTAGTCTAAAAATCTCTGTAGTGAAAGCTGTGGGATAGGGTGGTGAAACCAGATGGAGTTTTTAGCTTTTGAAAGGTTTATAATAATAAAATYAAAGAAGGGTTTGGGACCTTACAGGCCATTTAATCCAAACCCCTGCCATGGGCAGGGACACCTTCCACTAGACCAGGTTGCTTCAAGTTGGTTTGATACAGCATACAATAATAATTCATYCCAAACRTCAGAAAAAAMCCCMAAAWKGRA
>JACDOX010000349.1:284329-294860 GCA_014549065.1 Cardinalis cardinalis
CAGAGAAGCTGTGGCTGCCCCATCCCTGAAAGTGTCCAAGGTGAGGTTGGATGAGTCTTGGAGCAACCTGGGACAGTGGAAGGTGTCCCTGCCCATGGGAAACAGAATGGTGTTTAAGGTCCCTTCMAACCCAAACCATTCTATGTTGGGGGACACTTGGGCTGGTTAGACAGGAGCAGCCGCCTCCTCCACAGCCCCACAGCCCTCAACAGGAACAGCAAAAACAAAATTACATCAGCCCTGTTCAAGCGGGAATGAAATAGCTCTGCAACTCCAGCCTGTAATAGAGCTATAGTTGYTGGTCCTCCTCACCTCCTGCTCCACATCTTCTACATTATCTCCTCAAAATCAGACTCTCACCTTCTGAAATGTCTCCTACATCATCTCTAGCAGCACATGGCTGTGCCCATCTCTGCGTTTTTTCTCATTTTCCCTTGTGTCCATCAGACTCCTCAGCTGAGGGACTGGAGCTGACTCAGACCCTGTGCTGAGGCACCAGAGCAAGGATTACAGGTTCAAGCATGGAAGAGTCAGTCCATCCACTCCCACAATTCTTTCATGTCAGAGAGGGGGAAATGTCTGCACAGGAATAAGAGCCTGGAACAGCTCCCCTGGCTCTGTGTCACTGCCCTGGCACAGCACATCCCCCCCGGCTTCCAATGTCTGGGCAAATGCATTGAGAACATTTGCGAAATTCATAGTGAGACTGGTGGGGAATACAAATAAACACATGCACAAATACTCACAAGGGCAGATGGGACACAAGACTGTTCTGCTCCTGCAATTCTCTTTTATCATCTGAACATCTCTAACTTGTTGTCACCTCCTGCTTGCCCTGCTGCTGGGGGTGACCACGCCCTCTCCTTGGTTTTAGATGTGGTCACACCCTGAGGTGTCTGGGGGTGTACATCTGTAGGACCTTCTGATACCTGTGTAGATTATGCCCCCGCTACATCCCTGCATGTGAACATTTCTGCAGAGTGAATATGGATGTGGCTTGGCAGTGTTAGGGTTACAGTTGGACTCRATGATTTAAAAAGTGTTTCTCCAACCTAAGTGACTCCATGCATGAATATGGATTTGCATGCATAAATATCTTGGAGTTTGTTACTTGTATGCCTCCAGATTAACGCACAACGGTTTCAGAATTCAGTTTTCTGGCCCTTAAAAAGAATGTTTTTTACTCTTAAATTAAGCTCTTGACCTTAACTCTTAAATTAAGATCACACTCAAATTAAGCTCTTAGYTTAGTCTTCCAGCAAACCTCAAATAAAAACCAGTCCATGAAACTTCTTTTTCCAGCACATTCCTTCTGTCCCCAGACTCGAACAAAACAAACCCTTCCAGTGACACYGAAGTAAACTCATACAAGTATTCCTCTTGATCCAGACTTCTAAAATGATTGGAGATGTTCCCACCGTGGTTTAAATGAGCACAAAGTTCCTCAAGTCAATGAACTTTTTCTGATTTGCAAGGAGCTGCCTCTTTGACTTCACCTTCTTGACAAGATGGATCTGGATCTGACTGGCAGTTCTTCATGGAAGTGAAATTCTACATGAATTTCAGAAGGAAAATACATAATTCCTAAAGGGAATACATACTGCCTTAGCATCACAGTTATTATTTAGCATTTGTACTTCACCAGCACCTTGGTTAAAAACCCTCACGCTAGGATGAGTCCAGGCCTGTAGAAGTGAAAATTGCTGCCCCAAAGAACTCAAAGATCCAGATCAGAAGAACTGGGGGAAGAAAGGCACACCACTGGAATGAAATTTCAAAACTAGATGCATAGTCTGCATACCCAGTGCTAAGTGTAGTGACATTACCAAAAGTCAAGGCCCCCTGCACCTCATGACCTTCCAATTGCAGCACAGAGCTGATTCCCCATTACTGAACGTGCAAGRGCATAAGAAATAACAGGAATTAGGGGTTTGTGCAGTGACATTTTTAAACATTCACTGACTTTTAGGGAAAGCCCACAATGAATATTAAACAAGCCCCTGCTTTTCCTAGGGCTGGTGGGTAAGACCTGACTTTCTCAGTTATGTGAGGTGACCTTTCAAAATCATTTTTGTCGCTGCACCATTCCCCTGATCCCCTGGTTCTGCAGCCTTATACACTCTGGGACTTCAAAGAATTAAGTCTCTTTTGCTGTTAATAAATGGAGCCCTGCATTCCCTCACCTGGAAAAGGGCTTTTGACAAATGCTACTGTGCACAGAAGAGTGCTCACAAATTATAAGAGCATTTGAGTGGAAAGCAGAGGTACCAATATAAAGAATTGCTGGTTTCAGTTGTTACATTTAGTGCTACAGCACCTTGATGCCTTACACAACACCCAGATTAAGTCCAAATCTGCAAGGCTGTACTGGAAGATAAAACACAAAGCCTTCTTATCACCAAAGTCCCACTTGAGCCTCCAAAATAGATTTCAGGTACAACTGGAGTGCTGCACTCAGCTCCTGTGTGGGAGACCCTCTACAATGCAGTCATTTAATTTCAGGGCATGTTTGAGCTTTTTCTTATGCATCCTGAAGGAAATCATAGGATCAACCACTTGGGATCAGAAAGCAAGAAACAGATTGTAGTTTTGTTTTTGCTCTCCATCTTTTGTTTCTCCTCTCATTAGCAGGCACTGCCAAGCAGCCTTCCAGCCACCTAATCCTCTCTGAGAGCTCTCTCTAAGAATCAGACAAAGCTGGAGGTAAAAAATGATTCATACAGGGATGTGTTTGTCATTGTCTGGAAAGCAAAGTGTTCAAATCTACCAGAGACAAAGCAGCCTGAGCTGACACTGTGATGACCTACTTTTAATAACAAATGAAAGCTTCAGGACTGTGTGTCTGGGGTAAATGTGTGAGCCCCCTAAAGCCCAGCTAGGAGAGATCCTATAGGAAGGATGCTCTGGGATATTTGTACTCTTTAGGTCCTGACCTTCTCCAGAAAGAGAAGATAATGCAGCAGTRCCATGGCTTTCACTTGTTACCAACATACAACAGGAGCACTGAGGGACAGAGAWTCATTAAGGCTGGAAAATACCTCCAAGACCATCAAGTCCAACTTTCAGTGAAGCAGCCCAGGATGTTTTTCATGCCAAGGTCCAGAGTACTTGCAGCCAATTGTTAGGTTATCCCAAAGTTGCGTTTTCATGGCTGTAGTGTCAAGGATAGTATATGTTAGGAGCAGAGAAGTTGTCCATTTTTTTTAAAGGTTGCAGAGTTCACAAGTTAAACCAATTGCTGCCAAGCTGGAGTTCCAACTATTTGTTGTTAATAATTTCACGTTGTATTAAAGGAAAACTATTAACCTGCTGCTAATAGTTTTCCTTTAATTACCTGTTGTTGATAGTTAAAAACCCCCTTTGTGRAGTATCACCCTGCTGCTTCCTGGAAGATGGMACCTGGGACTGTGAGGAGGAGGTGACATYGGAGTTGGCGTGCAAATGAGGAAACCCCTCACCAAATCTAGCATGAAAAACCCCTAAAAACAAYGAGCCAACACAGAAATGAGGGATTGAAGTGATGTTTAGATATGAGGAACAGAATCCAGCATCCGCCAAGACCCTTTTTRCCCCTCAGCCTAACCTGAAAAGACATTGGCTAGAAAGACGACCTCCAATGTCAAACCAAAAAGTAAAGGAATCTCCTGATATTCTCGTGAGGRTGGAACCCCCAGCTCTGCCCACAGACCAGTGGACAAAGCTGCTCTTCCTCCTGCTCTGAGTCCCTCCTGGGAGCAGCGGTGGCATGAGCAGGGACCCGTCGGTTCTCYYCCCAGAGCTGATCACTTTTAATAAAGGCATTAAATAGGAGAAAGGTCTCCTGCCYGTGTTTATTTCAGTATACAAAGATTGTGATGCAATGCACAGATACCAGCGATCAACCAGCCWTTCCTCCACATCTGTAGTGTCACAGAGCAGCTCCCTGAGCTGGTTTCAGCTGAGCTCAGGCATTTCTGCACTGCACTGAGGGCAGCAGCACCGGCATCCCCAAAACCACCCCGAGTGAGGTGACATCCTCTGTGTTCACACAGTGTCCCCACCGCGTGCTGCCCCAAACCCTCACCTCCTGACAGGAGCTCTGCCTGTGCCTCCCTCTCAGCCCTCTGCTCTCTCCTGGCTTACACAGGCTGCTGGAGGTCRCCTACAGCAATAATCTGCCCTTAATTTCTTTCCCTTTTTTCTCCCCCTGGTGTCCTAACAGGAATGTGGAGGTTTCAGTGCTTCTGTCCCCCCGYGGCCACAGTGGACATGAGTGTCACACCAAGATATGTTTCAAAGGGGTTGATGGAGTGGCCTTCAGCCATTTGTAGGAAAATAAAAACAGTGAGCACCACAGCCATGAAATGCCTGGAGATCTCCCATTTATTTTTACCTCTGCCAAAATCCCACTTCCACTGCAGCTAGCAATGCTGCAGACACTTGGGCACCTAGGTGGGTTACAGTCAGCTGTGGACAGCAACAGAGTGAGAGGATCATGGCTTTCTTTAACTTCAGGTATCTTCCTAAAGCTGGAATTGCTCAGGACATTGTCCCAGGTGTCTTCTCCTGAGCCTAACTGAGAACTCTGGAGCATCTCCCTCTGAGGGCCAGCTCTCCTGGCTGCCAGAGGTGGTCTGAGGGCRCTTGGTTTTCAGAGGGAAGGTGACACATTTGACACCATCTTATTTTGTTATTTTCCATACTGCTGAAAACTGAGTCCATTTTGTTTCTTTCTGTGTGTCCCAAAGCTGAGATCATTGATGGAAAAAGTATCCTGGACATCCAGTGTCTTCCAGGGAACTGAGGTTCCCTGTGGCAAGTCATCATTTGGAGAAGTTCATGGACATAATAAAAAGGATCACAGAACCACAGAACCASTCAGGTTGTAAAAGACCTCTGAGATCATAAAGTCCAGCCTATGACCACCAATCACCACCTTGTCAACCCAGAATCCCAGAATCAATTAATGCAGGGTCACAGAATCGATTAAAATGTGTGGCAGTGATGTGACAATGGTTCCCTTAACCATTGTTCCCTGATGTGTTTCCACCAGCCMGCCCTGATGGTAAATGCGCTCACATCAGAAATTTTCACAGCACCGAGAAAACGTTTTGACCTTTCACCCTAACCACTAAGAAAAAGCAAGCCAGCAAACCCACTCCTCACCCAAAATATTCACCACACAGAGGTCAGGTCTGAAATGTTCCCGTCAGCAGCCTCTGCTCACCCTGACTTACATTAACCCTGCAGCAGAGGGGGATGATTTCTGGGAAACTCAGAAGGAGCGTGCAGACAACAGCACCCAACTGAACAACTCATTATTAGCACAATTTCACTGGGAAACAACAGCCTGGCAGCACCTTTGTTTCTTGTGAACGGGGCACTTCACAAGAATTGATAGGTGAGCTCCCGTGAGAAACGCAGAGAGAATTCGGAGAAATCAAACGAGCACCCTCAGAGATCCTCTGTGGCTCTCAGCTGCCCGTGAGGGGTCACAGAGGAGGGGTGAAGCTCCCAGGAAGGGCTGGGGTTTCACGGGCTGGTCCTGGCTRAGGGGTGGCACTGGCAAAGCAAGCAGAGGGGGCAGATCAAAGCTCATTTTGCAGCWCACAGAGGGGAGCAGGATGGGAGTGGAGCAAGGCGCTGCTCAGCTCCCTGTGTTGGGTTGGGGGAGCCACAATGGGCTGAGTCAGGGTTAGCACCTTCMAAACTCTGTCTCAGCTTCAAGGACCCATTTCCTAAACTACTGATGAATTGTTTCAAAGCCTTTCCTGGAAAAAGCATTACTGAGATTGTGAAGGCCTCTAAAACACCTGATGCCATTTTGGTGAAGGGTTTGSTGTTTMCATCTTCATCAGTGCTGTGTGCACAGCTACCAGCTCCTGATGCATCTCCCCAAGCTTTTCCCTTGCTAAATCAGCTCTTCCTTTGCCCAAATCTTCACCACCTGCAGCAGTTTCCCYCATTCTTTAAGCAGAGGGTGGTGAGGCCCTGGCACAAGTTCCCAGAGAAGCTGTGGCTGCCCCATCCTGAAAGTGTCCAAGGCCAGGTTGGATGGGGCTTGGAGCAACCTGRGACAGTGGAAGGTGTCCCTGTCCATGGCAGAGGGGTTGGAAAGGTCTTTAAGGTCCTTTCCAACCCAAACCATTCTGGGATTCTGTCATTAACTTATGCCACACCTCAGGAGAGACTCTCCAGTGGGACAAGTCTCCACCTTTCTCCTGTCAGGCCTGGCCTGTCAGCTCTCACCACGTGCCTTACAGACGTGCCCAAGTGAAAAAAAMCACCTGGAAATAAAATTCAGCAATATACAGCAAAACATTTAGTGAAGTGTGGACAGAAGCACTGAAACCTCCATACTCCTTTTAGGAGACCAGGGGGAGAAAAAAAGGAAAGAAATTAAGGACAGATTATTGCTGTATTTTTGATAAATTTTTTGCTGTATATTGCTGAATTTTATTTCCAAGTGTTTTTTTCACTTGGRCACGTCTGTAAGGCATGTGGTGAGAGCTGACAGGCCAGGCCTGACAGGAGAAAGGTGGAGACTTGTCCCACTGGWGAGTCTCTCCTGAGGTGTGGCATAAGTTAATGACAGAATCCCAGAATGGTTTGGGTTGGAAAGGACCTTAAAGACCTTTCCAACCCCTCTGCCATGGACAGGGACACCTTCCACTGTCYCAGGTTGCTCCAAGCCCCATCCAACCTGGCCTTGGACACTTTCAGGATGGGGCAGCCACAGCTTCTCTGGGAACTTGTGCCAGGGCCTCACCACCCTCTGCTTAAAGAATGGGGGAAACTGCTGCAGATGGTGMAGATATAGGCAAAGGAAGAGCTGATTTAGCAAGGGAAAAGCTTGGGGAGATGCATCAGGAGGTGGTAGCTGTGCACACAGCACTGATGAAGATGTAAACACCAAATTGACCTCTTCACCRAATTGTGCTGTCAGTTCTCACCATGTGCTTTACAGACGTGTCCAAGTGCAAAAGACACCTGGAAATAAAATGTCCTGGGATTTTTATGTAATGTGCCTGATAACCCAAGAGCCAGACATTGCCCTTCTGTGTCACAAGGCTTTGATCCCTTGTCTATAAAAGAGGGAAGGCTGAACCTTTTCAGGAAAAGTAAGGATAAATGCATTAAAAACTAGCAGATACTAATATAGTGGATGTGAAAACCTTTGGTCCTGCCTTAAACATCTTGTTCTCTCTGGCTTTCCCCATCCAGATTATTTGCTGTTAGAAGCAAACACCAATGACAAAAAAGTGTCCCTTTTAGGACCCAGCACAACAGGTTTCTGTATTGGACACTCAGCACTTCCCAATTATGAGTGATAAACTGCTTTGATTTACTACAGGGCATAGCCCATAATCAAAGTTATCAGGGAAGACCTCCCACCTCCTCATCCTTCCATGAGATGGGCAGGCATCTAAGATCCAAATTTGGTGCCTTACTGCTCTTTCTGACAAACTCTTTCAACTGTGTGTCTGCTGAAATAGTACAGATTAAACAAAAAAAAAAAAAAATTGGATTCCTGGGAGGACTTCAAACCTGCTGTGAGGGCACACTCACTACATCAAATGCAAGAGCTCTTAGCAGCTTTTAGTTTGAAGGAGGTGATTCCAAGAGCTTCTGTCCCACCTCTGCAAGCATCAGCAGCATCTTCCAGCCACGACGTTCACTTCAGATTCCAGATTCATCTCAAATTCAGATGCTGCAGATTCAATTTTGGTACAGACCTCAGTCACGAGAGGACACCATGGCGTGAGCTGTTGGCAGAAAGGAGCAAAATTCAGACATCCAAATCTAAAACTGAAAATTAAAAAAACAGAAATCAGCCTCACAGTTATCTTGCCTTTAGAGTACCCTCTAGAGGAGTGAAAAGGATAACAAAGATAAATGCAAGCATACTGGAAATCCTACTGATCTCTCAACTTCTGTGAGCTCCCTGGGCAATGCCTTCTACTGATTCCAAATGAAACCAACCAAAAGGTCTTTTAATTGGCAAGACAGAGGATGTATAAATACCCAACAAAAAGATCCCAATGCCACTGAGATGGATTCTCCATCTTTGGAAGCATTGAGAAGCTGCCYGGACATGGTCCTGGGCAGTCAGGTCTCTGTGGTCCTGCTTGAGCAAAGAGGTTGGACAAGGTGACTTCCAGAGGTGCCTTCCCAGCTCAGAGGTTCTGTGTCTCTGTGATTTCTAAGCGGATTTTTGTCTGTTGATTTTGCTTCAGGTTTCCCTGTGCTATTAATTAATATCACCAAAAGAGACGGAAAAGTTCCTGCAGCCCTCCACGTCCAGGCGCTTTGTCTCCAGTTGTGGTCAGGAATAATACTTGGAGTGGCTTTGGGGTGGCTTTCCATGGTCCCCATTTCAGGGGGAATTATCAGGGGTGGTGTCTCTGCAGGAGTCACAGGGGGGATATTGTTTTCACACAAGCAATGGGAGGCTGTTCTCCAGGACAGGAGAGGAACTTTCAATCACAAGGGACTTTGCATTTTTCCAGCAGTTCCAAAGCAGCTCACCTCTCAGGCTGTGTCACCCGGAGTGCATGCTCACACACCATGAACCTTTGGTGGAGGTCTTCACCCACTCCCACCCCTCGACCTCTTTCCTCCCATCACTCTGATCACTCAGCCCTTCACATGGCTATTTCCTGTGAAAATGATGCCTATTACAGGCAAAGGGCAACCCCATTTTTTTTTTTGTTTTCTTTTTTTTTTCTTTTCAGTTTTGCTTTGCTTGTGTTTCTTACATGCAGGCTGTTGTGCTGCTCTGGCTGAGAGCACTGAGGTGATGGGTTGAGTCAGCAAAGTGAGGAAACCATAGCCTGGAGTGGCAGGAGAGTGTGGAAATCAGCAGGTGAAGGCAGGCAGAGGCTTTGCCTCCCTCAACCTGCGCCCTAAAATGCATTTTATACACCTTAAATTGATTATCTTGAGTGCTGCTGACAAACCMGAGTACTGAGCCCAAAATGAGAGATAAAAAGCTTTGAAACTTTATGAAATCAGAGATGAGCAAACTTTATGTGCTGGGAACACATTGAGCACCATATGCTCACTTGAWCCTTGGCATGAGACTAACAACCTGAAGGATTTTTTAACACCAGCACCACAGTTGACTTAYTTCTCTTCATAGCTTGAAGGGGACAACACAAATCTCCAGTCAAGGAGTTCCAAGGAAGTCAAGTCAGGCTGGACCCTGTGGAAAGATTTACTCAACGTTTCCTGGTGGAGCCTGGCAGATGGGCATCGTCCCACAGCATTTTGCAAGCGCTTTGATTTGCTCACTGCATTTCCTGTCCTCTTCTGGGCAGGCCAGGGAAGTCCCCAGCTGGAATTGTGTAACCTCCAGCTGGGCAGGCATCTCATGGGAACAGGGGCTTTGGGAAGTGCTGGACCTGCTSTACGGTAAAAGGGGTGAAGAGACCTCTCCACTCCTTTCTAAGGAGTTTTGTTTTTTATCACTGCTAGAARAGACTGAAATGTAAATTAAATCTCATGGTAACATGTAGTGCACTCTTGTGGAAGAAGTAGAAACCTTTGAGGGTGAAAAGAAAAAAAACCCAAAAATATAAAAAACTCTGAAAATAACTTGACTTGCTGTATTTTTTTCTTTATTTCTCAAACACATTCGTTCATTCATTTTAATTAATTCAAAGCACAGACCAAGAGGAATATTATATCTGCTTTCACAGCAGTTCCCCTTGTTATTTCCCCCACCACCTCCTCTAAATTAACAACAAATTRCAAACAACTACCCTTAAAAAACAAACAACAGAGGCCAAATATTTTGAGAATGAAACTCTTCAGAAAGGCCCACTGCCCAGGCGAAACGCTCAATCAGTTTTGTATTTTTTTTTTTCTTACTGAAAATGTGGGTGGTTTTCAAATACAGGAAAGAAAACACGATGGCTTGTGGTGATATTTTCCACCAGAAAGATGCAGCTTTAAGGGCTTTTGGTTTCCAGATACCTCCACCCACAGGAGTGGCCTCATCTGCTGTAGAACCTGATTAGTTGTAGAGTCGAGTTAAATGACAATAACAATGCTCAGCACTCGTTGTKTGGTTCAGTGGAAGCTCTGTGTCAGCTAGGTAATTATCCTGAGTCTGGGTAATTAATATGGCAGCTGCCTCCCAGACCACAGAGCTTTTAAATATGATAAAAAGCTGCTGTGAAGAAAAAAAAAAAGAGTGGAAAGAAGTGGAGAATCTGTGATCCCATAAAGAGAAATGGGCTTAAATCCCAGCAAGGAAGGCTTAGGTTACACATGAAGGGCAGTGAAGGACAACTTTGGGACAGGCAGGTGTGGACCTCACCAGAGGTCTGGAGTGACAAGATGGGTGAATGTCCCTTCAGAAAGGGCTCCTGCTGATTTATTTTCTCTTGCAGCAGGCGTTGGAATCCTTGGCTTGCCTTGCCAACAATTTTCCCTGATCGAAGATCTTGTTGCTGCACAGTCAGATGTTTTGCTGGGGGAGGATGCAGGATCAAACCTTCTGACAGATTGGAGGTGTGAAAAATGCATATTTTATGATTGGCTTTTC
>JACDOX010000349.1:295501-306364 GCA_014549065.1 Cardinalis cardinalis
CAAGTGATTGGCAATTTTCACAGAGGTAAGTGGCCTGGTGCACTGTCTTGTGTGGGATACATGGACAGTAACCCTGAGCCTCAATATTTGCACGTCTGCCAAGTTCCTACAGGCAAAGGGATCCTCATGGAGCCACCCTCTGTGTCATGCTCTGAMCCCCAGGTCACAGAATCACAGAATCCCTGCATGGTTTGGGTTGGAAAGGTCCTTAAAAATCATCTCGTTCCAACCCCCTGCCATGGTCAGGGACACTTTCCACTAGACCAGGTTACTCAGAGCCCCATCCAGCCTGGCCCTCAACACTTCCAGGGATGGGATGTGATCAATGTGAGTGAAGCAACGGGGTCAGGGAATGGGGGACAGACCATGAGCTGCATCCCAGCTGGGGATATGCCAGTACACACCCAAAACTTGCACCCAGCCCAAGTGCAGGTAGATATGGTCCTCTAAACATCAGGTTCCTGTGCAAATTTCACACAATAGAACTGAAAACTGAAGCTTGGGATGGGAATACATGGAGTTTTGATTATCTACAGCTTGCCTTCAGCTGGGGTGAAAGAATCTATTCTTTTTGTATCCTTTTGGTATCAACAGCCCACTATAATGGACTCTGATGCGGACAGGAAGGATGATGTGTAAGTTAATGGGGTGTGAGCAATTAAAATGCAAAATCATCTGCCTCGCTAAATGTCTTTTTCTCTCCTGCCAGGGACAGGAACAGGTATTACAGACTAATTGTCTCAGAAAATAGGAAAGGGCCACTCTTTGAAAGCAATTCATTTCCCCTGATTTCCAAAATCCCAGCAGCATTTCCCTTTGCCTCACCTCTCTTTTCTTTAATTTAATGCATAATTTACATTTTAGAGACCAGCATCAAGGGCAAAATAGTCACAATAATATTCAAAGGGCCATCCCAGCCTGCTCAAAGTGAACACTTACAGACCCTAAAATTTCTAAGTGCCTCATTTGAGTGATCTCAAACAAAACATCTTTCACAGAGCTGGCAGGTGTCCTGTTCTGTACACTGGCCTTTTAGAGAAACACTACTTGAGATTCTTCACTGGAGCCTTTGGAGCCACAGAAGGTGGCTGAACATGGTCTCATATTTTCAGTGGGTGCACCAGGGAGCTGGAGAACATCTTAGGGTCTCCTTGCTATAGCTGTGACCACATTGATCTGTCCATCAGCAAAGCCCATGGGTCTCACAGAGCTGCTGTGGCCCTGGAGGATAGGGGAATTTCCCACTGTCATCTCCAGAATCCCTTCCCACCACATTTCTGGGGTTTCCTTTCCTTCTTGTGGCTCCTCTCCCATGTTCCTGGGCCAGTTTCCTGCTCCAGATCCACCCATCCATGGCAGCCAGCATCCCATCTTTTCTGACAGCACAGGAGGAAACCACGATTCCTGTGGAGCTTAGAGGGTCTCCTAGGGAWTATCCTGAGCAAAACTCACTTTTGACACCCTCAGCCTCTGAAAGGGATGCACCAAACAGGCACCACCCATCCTTCTTCCACACAACAACCTGGTCTGAGGTTCCTAACAGAACCAAGGACAGAACACAGTGGGAGAGATGAATGAGGAAAGGACTTCTCTGCAGACACTCCCTCTGCACCCGTGTGAAAAACGCCAATCACTTGTTTTTAAAATTTTAAAAGTTTAATWGYAATAAWRTRSYTATAAAAATAGTAATACARTTAGAGTAATRATAATTTGGACAATTTGAATTAGGACAATATGAGACARTAGAARCAAAGWGTTAYGGAYGTCCRGGTACMTTTTTCTGGGCARMAKRAGCCTGAAAAAGGACYCACRTTAACAGAGGATTAACCCTTAAAAGCAACAGCCTGTTGCATATTCATACACCTCATACATGATGCATAAATTCCATTCAAASACAGRATTCTGTCTGGTCAGTGTCAGCTTCTTCCTCTKAATCCTAACAGCACCTTCAGGACTGAGCAAGGCAGGAAGAAGTKCATTTCTCCTGATAATGGGGCAATAAATTCCCTTTCACTAAAAGATTGAGGYGTCCTGTGGCTGCTATCTCAGTGTGAATCCTTTCTTTAGGAAAAAAAAAAAGTATCTTACATAGCATAGTTTCCATTTTAACATTTTGTTATAACCTAAAACTATATTTACCACACTACTYAAGAGAATCAATACAGCATCRCTTTCTAGCGCAACACATAYAATAYTCATTTGAATATTTGCGAAAAGCCAATCGTAAAATACRCATTTTTCACAACCCCTCAGCAACCCCGTCTGCCAGCCACGACAACAACGCTTTGCAGCCTGGACAAAAAAAAAATCAGGTTGTCCTATTTGATTATTTTGGGAGAGAGTTCCACTGCAGCCAGGGTCCCCAGCCCTAGGGGACATCGTGCCCAGCCCCGGCTCGGGATGTGCGGGGGCAAACGGCGAGGACACCGGGGGCGGGGAGGGGGTGGTGCCGAGGACGAGGAGGAGGAGGAAGAGGAGGAGGAAGGGCGGCGAGGGCAGCCCCGGTGGTGGCTGCGGGCGGCCCGGAGAGCGCTGCTTCCTTGCGGGGGCGGCGGGAGCGCTGAGCCGGGCCGGGCTGGGCTGGGTCGGGCTGAGCTGAGCTGAGCTGAGCCGAGCCGGGCTGTGCCGAGCTGGGCTGTGCCAGGAGGAGCTCAGCAGAGCCGGGCCGGGCTGGGCTGGGTCGGGCTGTGCCGGGCGGAGCTCTGCAGAGCCGGGCTGGGCTATTCCGAGCCGTGTTGTCCCGGGCGGAGCTCTGCAGAGCTGAGTTTGTCTGTGCCGGGCTTAGCCGAGCCAGGCAGAGCCGAGCCGGGCTGTGCCAGACGGGACTGGGCTCAAGCCAAGCCGAGCAGAATTGAGCCGAACAGGACCGAGCCGAGCCGAAAGGGGCTGATCCGAGGCGAGGCGCGCAGCGCGGGCAGCAGGTACGGGCGGCGGAGCGGAGCGGGATGCGCGGGGGATGCGCGGGGGATGCGCGGGGGATGCGCGGGCAGGGCCGGGCAGGGTGTCCCGCTGCAGGGCGATGTGCCAGGGCCAGGTGGCACCGGGAGGGAGAGAGAACCTGTGCAGCAGCACCGGCAAAGTTGAGGGCGCTGCTTGGTGCATTTCAGCGTCGCTCGCTCCGCTGCAGCCATGGGCGCTGCTGTTTCGGGGTTTTAAAGGTGATAACTTTGCATTTGTCCGGAGAGTTGTGTTTCATTTATCTTTTTGCCTTTAAATAAGAGTCTGAATTGCGTTCGGCTTCTCCACCTGGTGTCTCTTGCGAGTGTTTGTGGTTTCGCCATGCCTTTAAAAGAGAGCGTTGTTTTCTCCCGTGTAGCTTCGTGTAACAAAGGGGAAAGTGAGAAACAWAATGAAACAACTACAATGAAACAACGACTACAAACAGTTTTAGKCMACAGAGTGAACAAACTGGRGAAGACAGAGGGAAAGCCCTTTCTCCCGCTGGGCTCAGTGATGGTTTGTAGGTGTTTCACGGTTACAGCAGTGTGTGATAGGACACACAGACAGAAAAGTAGTTTTAGAGGCTTTGCTGCATCTCAGCGGCTGGGTACGTATCACTTTGGGGCCGAGTTTGTAATGTTGTAGGAAGGAGAGCTGCGATAAGTTTGAGGGCAGGTTTGGGCAGCTGAAGAGGAATGGGCGCTCCGTCCCTCCCGCGCTGCTCGAGCTGCGTTTCCTTTCGCAGGAGGGGACTGAAACCCCAGCCCGGCTGAATTCTCTGCTCCACACTGAGCTCGAGCACAGCTAAACTCTTGGGTGTAATCAGATCCTTTCTACAAGGCARGTAACCAACTTCTCAGCTGCGCTTTAATCTCCAGGAGTGTGATACTTTTCAGAGAAGAAAGCTTTTTTTTTTTACAAGTTTTTTTTTTTTTTCATTTGGGCTGATGGAAGAACAGTAGCAAAAAAAAACCAAAACCGACTTCAGCAGCTGAAAGCCACTCAATTGAGTCATGCTAACAGCAGATTATTTAGTAGGGTTACTAGGGCAGGAAGAGATAAAGTTTCACTGAACTTGTTATTAAAAAAAAAAACCCAACAAAGGCGGGGGGAGCAGCAGAACTATTTGCAGTGAAAAGGGCAACRTTCAAACTTTTGTATTCTTGTACAGCCAAGTCCTTGAGGCCCTGCGCATGTGGGGTTTTTTTGTATTTCTCTTTTTATCCTTCTTTTTAATTGAAGAAAGGACCTCACATCCCTGTCGAGGCCACCAGGCAATGTGAGTTTTTGGGGAATGAGCTTTAGGAGCAAAGTTAAGGGACCAGTGAGGAGCACCTGCTCCAAGGAGGTTCTTGTCCCACCTCGATGTGGTGGAGCAGGACTGAAGTACCAGGATGCTCCTAGGATGCTGCTTTCCTGGAGTTCACCAGGGTGCTGCCCTTCCTGAACTCCTGACATCAGAATTGAATCTGAATCCCAGTGTTGTTGCCTCTGTCTCTGTTTTTTGCTGTCTCGGCTGGGCACGAGACTTTGGTGTCTGCCAGACACCACTTTGGTGYCTCTTTACTTTCCAAAGCTCCCTGAGCCCTGCTGGACCCCTCATTTCCCTCACATGCCTCGTTACCCAAGCCCTGTGTGGACATGAGGTGAATTAAGCAAGTGATGCTCAGCCTGTGCAGAAGTTTTGGCCTGGAAAGATTCCCTGCCTTAAGATGATGGCACAGGCAATGCAGAGTTTAGTTAGACTTCTCCCTCACTCTAACATGTATTTAATTATTTGTTTTTTAAGGCCCTCTTGAAGATTCAGATCTCCCTCCTGAGCCTCTACCCTGCAGTTCAGCAGCCCCTGTGCCCAGGCTGGTTTTGTGCTCATGTTGCTACACTGGGGAAACCTCTACATTTTCTTTTTCCACCTCGAGGAGAGCTGTGAGGGTTATTACACTGCCAGGGTGGAGCTAACTAAGCTCTTTTTTTCCTGCCTCAAGTGTGTTTCCTTTCAAAGAAAGTTACTTGGTTGGCTCTCAGAGCTTCTCGCAGGAGCAACATGTGCCTCAGTATCCCATCAGAGGTGGAGAGCTCAAAGGAAAGAGAGGGAAGGAGGGATGGAGGGAACAAGAGAAGCAGCTTAGCTTTCCCAGCGTGCCAGATTTTTATTCTTCTTCCTTGGGATCTTTTGCAGCTCAGTCTCTGTTTCCACGTTGCTCTGGAGGAAGTGATATGGTGAACATAACTTCTGATGGCAAYTTTTTGGTTTCTTCCCTTATTACCTGAGTTTAATTGCAAAGAGCTCTGCAGCAGCCTGGGAGGGAGGTGAAGAATRAAGCACCTGCCAGGGCTTGGCCAGGAGAGCTGTTCTGCTCTTGGCTTTTTCAAGATCCAAGTGTTTGTGGATCCAAGTTAAAACACTTGGCTGCAACTTCTGCTGTTGCTTCCCGTTTTGCTGAAGCCAGGATTTGTGTAAACAGAGTGTTGTTCTTTGCCTGAGCTTTGAGAAAGTGACTCTTAAAACAGAAAAGGAAGAGAAAGTCAGTGCAGGAGTAKGAGCATCCAAAACCCGTGTGTGTGAAAGCCTGGAAAGGATTAATCAGAGCCTTGAGCCTGTAGTCACAGGCACCAGGAGCTTTGCACAGCTCCCTCCCAGGGCTGCTCACGTGCCTGTTCTCACACAGAAACSTTCCCCAGGTCACTCTGGTGATTGGCATTGGAAGCAGCCTGCAAACACTCACTGACAGTGTGTTTCCATCCCGTGCTGCTGTTCCCTGTTTGCCTCCTTGCCTTGCATCCACCTCCTGCTTGGGAGGAAAACACTGGCAAAGGCAGCCCAAGCTGCAAACCCTTCTCTGCAGCCAATTGCACCGTGTTTTTATTGTATCATGGCTTGTTTGTGTCAATTTTGTGATTTATCTGCATCATTGCTTCCCTGTGTTAATATTGTTATTTATCGGGCCTGTTGGAGACTTTTCATCTCTCACCACCAGCCAGATCACACCCAGCAGCAGAGATAACATTTATTAATTGTGATCGTGAGAGTGGAAGGYACCCAAATTACTTTACAAATCACACCCAGCTGTCTTAGCAATGGATAATTCCTCTGGTTGCTGTCATACCTTTTAGTAACAGCATTGCTTCTGAGTGATTTTCTGGGGCAGAGTGGTGACATCCCTTTTTCTGGGGCAGAGTGGTGACATCCCTTTTGGGGGTATTTTTATTTCCACCTATGTGTAAGAACGTGTGCTGTGTTTGGGGCAGAAATGCTGAGTGGAGTAAATTTTATAGGATGTACCCAGGGTGAGATGAGAAGAAGCTGGTGCAGCTTTCACTGAACCATGCCCCTTCTCTGTCACCACATGTGTAGTGAGGATGTAGGGCTCAATTATCTCTCAAGTGAATTTCCTGATATTTATATGAGCTGTAAAGACCCATGAGATGTCCAGGGGATGAGCTCAACATGATATCCTTCTGGTTTGTTTCTTTTTTAAATGGTCATTTCCRCCTCACATTTGACCCATTTTGGGCTGGGTTGTTTCTCAGTAATCAACTGCCTCAATTGTTACAGCATTTAATTTGCTTGGCATTCACTATGGAGCAGTGTGTCCTCCTTTCCTGACCATCCCACTTATCTGCAGGAAATAAAAATAGAGCATTTGCATAGGAAATACCAGTGCTAAAAGACAAAAATGTTTCTGGTTGATAAACAAGTGAGGAGAGGGAGGTGATGGATGTTGGGCTCATCCATGGATGATGTTCAGCCTGATTCTGTTAGGATCATAGGTCTCAGAATGGTTTGGGTCAGAAGGGACCTTAAAGATTATCCAGTTCCACCCACAGCCATGGGCAGGGGCATCTTCCACTAGACCAGCTCAACCTGGCCTCAGRCATTTCTTAATGAGAAATCTGCATTCATTTACCAAAATATCACCTCCTGGCATAGGCAGGGAACCCAGAGGGATGAAGAAGATCAGTTTTCATCCRAGGTTAGCAGACCATGGAGAGTTAAAGGAAAGTATTTGTCTAGAGGAGAAAGTTAGAACATCTTCCATGATACTTAAAGAAATCCTAAAATGGCATTAAAAAACTTTTATCACGTGATAATTATCAGCAAACATGTCAGTGGGAGGACTGTTCCCATAATTAAAACTGCCTTGACAGGAGAGGGGGATGAGACCACACATGAATCCATAAAAATAAATTATTTCTATAAACACATATATTCTTACATACAATGTGTATGGGTGAAAGCAAACTTAGCACAGATAATGGTACATAAGGAAGTAGAAAAGGTGAAAGAAGGAGATGGAAACAAGGGGGAGGTGTTGCAGCCTTGTGTGTAGCAAGATTCCAGCTCTTCCTGGGCACACTGATCTGCTCCCTGGTGAAGTGTTCCAACAGCAGGATCTAAGCTGGAAACATCAGAGTTTACAGAYTGAAATGGCTTTGGAGGACAAGAGAAATGGAGGAGCTTTCCTTTCCAAAACACTGAAGATGGTCAAGTTTTTTTTGAAGTTTTTTAATGGAAAATATTTTGGTCCACAACAAAGATGTTTTGATTCTGAACTGTTATTGTGTCTTGTAGGAATTTAGTTAAAGATGATCTGTGCATTTCCATTCAGTTGTTTCCTGCAAAGTGCAACATGACATCTTCATSTGGTGCAGGAAGGTGTTGGCTCTGTCTCCAGTGTCCATGGCAATAGTGATCAGGGAAGATGTGGATCTGTGGATAAATCTGGTTGGCAGAGAGAATGAAGATACGTGGGAACCTTAGGGATGAGTCATTATGATTAATTTGCTTTTTTAAAATATTTCAGACCCTACAGCAAAACCCATCACTTTGCTTCAGAAAATACCCATACTTTTTAGTTGAAAGAAGGTAATTCTTTATGCTCGCCAGAATTTTATATGGCAACAAAAACCACTTCTCACCACCTGCTGCCCATGGGTTTCATCATTTAGAAAGGCAGGAAAATGATGTTTGGAAAGGTGATCTCAGACATTGGTAGTAACTTGGGAGAGGGTGTGAGGGTGCCTGCAGAAGTGGACCCCTGAGCTGAGGAGGTGATCTAGACCTAAGAGGAGGTGATCTAGACCTCAGGCTCATCAGAACTGCAGTCTGAGGCAGGAAAACACCTGAGTGGAAAAAAAAAAAAGAGAAAAAGATGGTAAGGAGGTGGGTATAAGATAAGTCTGTGGTGAGAGGAGTGTGTGGGGCTGGAGCAGCTCGTGCAGGCCTCTCTCCTGCAGAAGGATGAAGGTTTAAGGTGTAGATTCAGCTGTGYTTATGCTGGAATTCAGGACATCCCTCTGGCTGTCCTGGACTGCCAAGACCCCTGCCAGGGGGCTCAGAAGCCCTGGCACAGAGCCCAASATGCCCCTGTGGTTTTGATTATGACCCATGGAGCAAATTACCAACCTTATATGAAGATCTGSAAGGMACGACAGTTTAAGCAGAATGAGAGTGAAGTTATCACAGGGTGAAAAATAGATTTTTGGGGTTTTTAGAATGGGGGTTCAGGGGGCAAGATGGAGGAATCTGGGYRTGTCCAGCCTTTCTCCTTCTTCTTCTTGGCCTCCATCTTCTGCTGTGATGKTGGCACTTTTGGATTGGTTTAGAGTAGAAGCTCACTGTCTAACAYAGGTGATRGGTATTGGGAAGTAATTGTAAATTTTGTACAYGTAGTTTTTAGTATAAACAGATAACRCCACCCCGGGGGCAGGCAGAGTGCCTCTGACTGTCCTGCTGAGCAGATCTCAGCTGGACAGGAGAATTTTATAGGTAAGAAACAATAAACAACCTTGAGAATGAGAACTGAAGAGCTCTGACTCCTTCTCTGACCACTGGGCTGGGAAAAGAGACTTTCTAACACATCTTGGGGTCACTCTGAGCAGCAGGAGCCCCAAGATGTTCAGGTCTGGCACGTGTTACTGAAAGGATTTGATGGTAAAGGTATGGCTGATGAAGCAGTGGGGRATCACTGCAATGCCCAGGAGCAACCTGCTCTAGTCCAAAGTGTCCCTGCCCATGGCAAGTGATCTTTAAGATCTTTTCCWACCCAAACCATTCTATGATTCTGTGACGTATGAGGAAGATGCAGGAAGAGTGCAGCAGACAGCTCAAACCCTGAAGAACAGCTTTAAATCAAGCACAGATTCCTCCTTSTCATCACACTGGGGTATTTTRCTGCAGGGCAGCCACCCACCCAGGMCAGGAWCAGCAATTCCTGCCTCAMATGTCATTGCACCACAGAATTCTGGACAAGCAAATAAACCCAGTCCATCCCAACAAGCAGAAGGGCTGTCTCACCACTGTCAATGCCCCCATTTGCTGAGAGTGTGGGTTTGGTGCAGCTCATCTCAGGGATGCAGGGATTGTGTAGAAGAGGATTCTCAAAGCAGAATGGTTGTAGGGCTTTGGCTGAGTTGTTTTGTGAAGTTATTCTGGGGGTTTTTGTGAGTAAGGAACCCTTCTGACAAATGTACTCCTAGCTCTGGGCTGGCAGCAAGGTTTTTCTTGGGTTTAGTGGGGGGATATTTTCTCTCTGCCTGTCCTCATTGATGCAGTAACTCATCACTTTGTACTCAGTTCTTTCCTTGGGATCAAACACACAACAGCAGTTGCCTCATTTGGGCTAAATGACTGTTGGAGAGGCCCTTATCTATACAAACTGTCCAGATATGTGACCTTAATTTTATTTTTTAACCCTAAAAAAACCCCAAAAAAGTGAAAGAGAGAGAATTGCTAGAGAGTGGCAGCRGAATTGTCACAGAATCATTGAATCACAGAATGGTTTAGGTTGGAAGGCTTCTTAAAGACTGTTCCAACCTSCTTGCCATGGTCAAGGACACCTTCCACTGGTCCAGGTTGCTCAGACCCTGGCCTGGAACCCCTCCAGGGATGGGGAAGGAGATCACACACTCCCAAATAATTTCCTGAACCAGGTGTGTCACAGCTTTGCCTTGGTACAAGTGAAGCCCTGATTCAGCTGGGTCTTTTAATGACCTTTTCARTGATTTTGTAAATAGCAGATAACAACATAACAATCCCCAGGGATGCTCAGGGACACCACAGCCAGCAGCAGGATGGCTGCCACCTTCCCATAGGGGCCAAAATTTGGGATCATTCACTGCCATAAATCCCCAAGAACCTGGCTCCAGATTGTGCTGGGAGCAGAAGCTTAACTTCTATTTTGTTTCAAATCTAAGCTTGTACATGATTAATTTTCCACTTGGATCTGAGCATTTTCTTCAGAGCAGGTTTTTGATGTGGTCGTTTCACTTTGCTGTGCAGTTTCTGGGTGCTGGTGAGGCTGCTCCTCTTCCTCACCGAAATCAGCAGCAAAATCAGGGACAGCTGAGGTGGGAGGAGAGCCTGAGTGAGAGGGGAGGCATCTGGGGGCTGACATGTCAAGAGCAGAAAGAGCAGCTGATGCTTGTGGAGATCTGCTCTGACTTGTGAATGGGGTTTGAAAAAGGKTATCCATGGAGAACAGAGACAAGTGCAGCTGTGGGAGTCACTGCTGCTTGTCTGGAAGGATTTTGCATGTGCTGAGGGCTGAATTTACCCAGGTTTTCCCCTCCCACCCTTACAGTCACACTTGCTATTTATGTTTTGATTTACAACATGGGTGAAATAGTAAAAAATGTTCATCCTCCAGCTTCYGTTTTCAGCTGCCCTGTCCCTCCTCCCCCTCATGCCAGGGGAGGGTGTCAGGACAGCTACAGACATTGTTATTAAAACAATTAAAACATTGGTTAAGCCAATAAAAACTCCAGAGAACAGCCCTTTTTCTCCCTGTCCCCCTCCATCAAAATGAGGTGATTCTCTGCAATGTGTTTTGTAGTGAAATTGGAAAGGATGATGCTTTTACCAAATCTCTTCATTAGAAAATTCAATTATACAGCTTCTGTCAGTTTTCCCAGTTCCTAGTC
>JACDOX010000349.1:313223-327079 GCA_014549065.1 Cardinalis cardinalis
CCCTCTCTCAGGAGCCCAGGGGACTGCCTGACATGGGGATGAAGGTGCTGCAGACATCTGGGTCTTGGTGAGATCTATCCCCCTGTGTCTCCACAGAACCACAGGCTGCTTGAGCTTTGAAGTGACCTCTTCTTGTCCCCCTCTCCCGCCCAAGCAGGGACACCAGGAGCTGCCCTGGATCATGCCCAGATGGTTTTTGAATATTTCAAGAGTGAAGATTCCACGACGTCTCTGGGATACCTGATCAGGAGGTGGTTGATTGCAGAGAGCCAAAATGAAGAGCTGCACTGGAGGGGAGGGAGGGAACATCCAGAATTTTAGATGAAGGAAATTTTTAAATGCCACTGCTCAGGGAGCTGATCCACAAACCTGAGCAGGTGTCTTGTAGCACATCCAAGCTGTGATTTTTGGAGCAGTAATAAGAGTATTTAGCAGGACAAGATGCTTTCACAGTTCTGCCTGTGTTGTGAATACATTGATTTAATTGAAGYGTGATGAATTGCAGCTCAAACATTTAGTCCTAATTTTATTGCTTTGGCACYTGAGTCAATAGTGTCACCACATTTTATTGCTGAGGAGCCATCAAAATATCTTTGGATTCTTTTAGCAACATTSATGTTCTTAGATGCCCAACACACTGACTAATAATTCTGACTGCCRCTCTGAGCTTTTAAAGTGGAATTTGGAAAGTCCTGGTAAGGGAATGCTTGACCCCCTGATCTTCCTCCTGCTCCTGCTTGTGGAACAACAGGTTCCTAAAGCCAGAGGTGTAGGAATTAGGGATTTGGAAGATGATCATAATTTTCTTTTGCCCAGCAGTGACCAGAATTGGTGGAGTGTGGTGGAGGCAGAGAGGAYATTTCTGTTCACACACAGAGGTACAATTAAGATGTTTGGGCTGTTGGTTTTAGTCTTTGCCCATCTTTAGCTTTCCACACTGATGCTACAGAATATACAGCTCCTTGGATTTCATCTCTTCTGCTAGAGACCCTTTGATTTGTTTTTCCTTTTGTCTTCTTGTTTTTTGAAACAAAGGAAATGTCTAAGTAATAATACATGTCTGCATCACACAKAGAGGGGAAAAATATATGTATTTTTTTTTTAAAGTGTATATATATATATATATATTTATTTCCACTGAAGAGATTTTTTTCCCTTCTTAATTCGATCAGGTTTCTCTGCTTCTGACAGTTGAGGCAGAACTTTTAGCCTTTTCTTGCCGTGGAGCACTCACAAACCACTCACTGTACTTCTCTGCAGTGCCACAGGTCTAGCTGTGCTTGAGGATCTGTCTAAATGCAAGTGGCTCTCCAAAGCAGCTTCATCAGGCRCTTGGCTAATGTGAAACCTCCTCCAGAGATGCTGCCCTCATCCAGAGGAGAGCAGGATTGACCTGATTTCCTGCATCCAGCCCCAGCTGGTGCTTTGCCTTTCCCAGCTTTTGGGACTTTGCAGAAGCTCTGATGTTTTCCTGGTCGAGGGCAATGCCACATGCAGAGATCCATGCCCTCTGCATTCCTGGAGATACACAACAGACATGAGTCCCAGGACATTTTTCTCTTTCTCTGCCCCAGACACCTGATGGTTTTCTTCTCTCTTAAGGGCAGTATCCAAGAGAGTTTGTGACTTTTTTGCTGTTTTCCTCAAAACTCAGCCTGATTGTTGGCTTACACAGCCAGGAGCTCAAATGGGAATGGGAATCTTCAGATGCTGTTTATTGTATAAATTGGCCTGATGTAGAGTAGTAAATTTAGGGAAACCTTCTGGGAAGGCAAATTCTTTGTCAGAGAACACCAACGGTTGGCTTCACGAGCCATCTGTGTGAGAAAATGTTGGAGTGTGAACACTGAGTGCTTGTGAATGCTCAKCCAGAAGATTTGGTGTTCCAGTCCCAGCAATAACTGCAGCAGTTTGTCTTTGTTTTATAAACAGGAGGAAGGAGAAGATCTCATCAGATCCAGGACACAAGTGGAATAACAACCTCAACCTGGCCATGTGCTGCCAAAAAGTTGTTCTGGGTTTTGTAGCAGCCCCAGACTTTTGTACGAGGGGCTGATGGAAACTCATCACTCCACACTGCTGGGGAAGAGGGAAGACACTCAAGCAAAGGGCTACATCTTGGCTCCTCAAGTTCTCCTCTCTCCTTGATGGTCTTGCCTCCTGTGTCCTCGAACAGAGAGGCAGGTTTTGAAGTCAGCCTGGCCAGAGGAGCAGAGATTCATTCAGCTGAAAAAGACCTTTCCATGTTGTCCACAATAGTGATGAAAAGAGAAGCCCCTCTCAGAGACTGAACTTGTCTGTCAGGAAAATACCATTTGCAGGTAAGAAAATGCTATTCCCAGCAAAAAATAAGGAACTTCTTCCAAGTGAGGCTAAAGAAGCTTCCCTTCACAAAGATCATTTTTATGTGTACAATGCAGACTTGGCTGCATTCCACACCACGAGTCATTCATCCTTTTGCTGTGGTGCTTGAACAATGTGTCCTTGTCAATATATTTGACAGATAACAGCCGGTGATAGCAATGATGGCTTTTAACTCTGGTGGTCCAAGACAGACATCTGCAGCTGAGTTCAAAGTGCCTCTTGCTCCCCAGTGACTGGAGGAGAAGCCAGGAATGACAGGCTCAGATGATGAGRCAAAAGTTGGGTGGTAAATCCCAGTTTTGGGCCCAGATGGTAAAATGATGGGCACGAGCAACAACAGTTAATAATTTCTGGTTTCACTAAATSTTCTCTCTGAAGGCTTTGAAAGACCTTGCAGAGAAGTTTTGTAGTGTTTCAACCCAAAGGTTTTGTAGTGTTTCCTGGCACCTTGATTGTATTTGTTTCTGTTTTCAGCTGCTTAAAATAAATCCTGAGGTGCTGTTTTTTCTGGTGGGGTATTTTGTTTCACTGTCTATACAGTGTGGTTCATATGAGCTGAACTTTCTCTTTATAGCTTCACTTKTGAATATGGTTCAGCACCCAGGAATGCCTGAGCTCCTTCCCATGCCGTATATAAATAGAGCACAGTTATTTCACAGTTTCACATTCAGCTTGCAGGCTTCCAACAGTATTCCCAAACCCCTCTCTACACCCATTGCATTCAGGTTCTTGATGTGACTCAACATCAATTACAGCAGAGGTTCATCCCAGGCCAAGCAAGCTCTGATTTGTGACTCCTGTTCATTGTCATCCTCGTTCCCGGCCGTCGGTGTGAAGTCAGCAGYGCTCAGGGCTGCTCCTGTGGGTTTTTCCAGCCCTGTGATGAGTTCAGCTCCGTGGTTAAACCAAGAGCTGAGTTCCAGTACCTTGGGCACGTCCAGCAGTGCTGGCTCAGTCCGTGGAAGGAAGTCAGAGAGGCTCCAGCTGGATAGATAACTAGCGGCCAGCGCCCGCTGCCCGACGGAGATAAGGGGCTGCTCAGAACCAGGGCAGGCTTTAGACTCTGTCCCAAGGGTTGCYTGTCTCTTGTTTGGCACAGGACTTGTCATGTCTCCCTTCCTGAGGATTGGTTTGTCCAACTATGACAGTGGCCCTTACCTGCCATCCCAGGGGGAGGTGATCAACCCCTACTGCGCCGTGATGGTTAAAGAAGCCGTGGAGTCAGGTAAGTGGGGAGGGGTTGAGTGTGGCTGGGGGCTTCTATAAGTTGTGTCTGTGCTTCTCTGTGTCATTTCCTCTGKGTGGGTAACTAGAACGAACCATAAAATAGGTTGGCTTGGAAGAGACCTCAGAGATCATYCATTTCCAACCCCACWTTATAAAGATTTGTGAAGCCCTTTGTGTGTCCCAGCACAGCACAAGTTTGGGTTTGGCGTGGTCTGCAAGGCGATCTGATTYTAAGATGGTGCAAACAAATCTGTTTCTCCAATTTGAGGATATTACCAGCTGCATTACAAGCCCCAGCATGTGACAGAGCAGATGAGCTGAGCTGTATTTGGTTTCACCTTTCCAAGACCAGTTGTTGGTTTGTCAGTGGGACYCCAGACAGGTGAAATCTGAGTGAGCTAAAATATTCTGGCAGGGCCATCTTTGTTAATCACTTTTTGGGGGGAAACTGACAGAGCCAGCCACTTCCATAGTTAAAAAAAAAAAAAGGCAATCAAACAGCCCAGTTTGTGCAGAAATAGTTAATTTATCTGTGTAATTGCTGGGCTGTGTAAAAGGTTTGAAAATGAAACCTCCTGAGAAGCTGTTTGCTGTGTCTGGATCTATGGATTGTGGCACATTTATCCTGATTGAGCAACACTGATGAGTCCTCCTTTGGAAAACATTTATTCTATGTCTTATGCATGAAAATAATTCCAGTGAAAGGATAAAAAGTTCTCCAGTTGTGCTTTCGAAGGATCATGAAGAGCAAGACCTTCAGTGTTAGGCAGTTACTCATGTTGGCTGATATTTAGCTTAAATATTTGATAAATTTCTAATTTGACTGCTGTGRTTCTTTGAAAAATAAAATCCACTCAGAAATCCCTATTTATTGAGAATCCCCATGACTGTATTCCCCAGAGGAAGTTAAAGTAGTTTTAAAAAATTAGAATTTTAAAATAGTTCAGTATTTCACTGGGGCTCATTTTTTGTTTAAGAGKCAGCATTTATCACATTGAACTTTGTCTTTCCTTAAATGATACTTCAAATAATAATGGAAGATGTGGTGAATAGTGAATTCCAAAGGAAAGAAAATACTGCATGACAAGATATCCCTAAGATCTCACTTTTATCAGAAAATGCATTCTATTTTAGCTCTGTGCAGAGCTTGGCTGTTTGCTTTAATGAGGCTTTTGAAAGCCATAACTCAAATTGAAATCTGTGTCAGTTCAAAAGTGAATAAAATCAACTTGGTCAGAACACTCCTGTATTTATTTGTCTGACACAGAGCTGAAAGTGTTTTCTGGTATCCAACAAACACAAAAGTATTTTCTAAGGGATGTAATCTTTGTGCTCCTCAGAGTCAATAATCATTATAGTAATTATATTTATTTTAATTATTACTGTAATAATTAATTATTATATTATTATTATAATAAATCTTCTACCAACAAGAAATAAAAAATTGTGTTTGAGAGAACTTTTCTCCATTAGTGAGGGCTGAGTGTAGGAAAGTGACTTTCTGCTATTCGGAGATTTCTGTTTGCTGGGATGCAATTTCATCTGGTGATGGCTCAGAGCATGGTGGGACAGCACCTCCTGGGGCTGCCTCACCTCACCCTCCCCTCCTAGGGCGGGCTGAAGCACCTGTGGGAGGTGTTAATCTGCTGGAGGGTGTTTAAATGTGTGGATGGACAACTTTGCCTTGGGGGCACTGAGGAAATTGAGGCCACCACGGAATCCATCTGCCCTGTAATTCCCAGGTACTGATGTGTGAGCAATCCCAGCCTGAGGAACTCATCCAGGAGGAGTGTGGTGAATCACAGCCTGGAAAAGCTCTCCCCTGACCACACAGAGCACTCAGAGGTCCATGTCTGACGTGCAGGGAGATGAGCCCGACTCCAAATTCCAGGAATGCTCTCCRTCACCATCCCAAGGAGCTGTCATGCTCTAACAGGCTTCAAGAAGGCCAAAGGTCYCCAGACAAACATTAACTAAATATATTTGAGGTAGAATCATRGAATCATTAAGATTGGGAAAGACCTCCAATAATGTCAAGTCCAGCTGTTAATCCAACGCTGCCAGTTCCACCACTAAACTGTGTCTTATGCCTGCTTCATGATAATTTTTCTTTTGGCCATAATTTGCTCTCCAGCTCCCTGGTTTGACAAAGCAATTGCTACTCAGTTGTAATAGGTTAAAAAAAAAAAAATATATATATATACCTGATATACAAATTTTGGCTAAAATTTTGGCATGACCAAGGGGTAGGAGTGGACCAGCTGCACAGCTGGTGAGAGATGCAAATCATCCTGGCCTTGTGCACTGACACTTGGCCATGGAGAAGTTTTTTAGGGCAGAAATGATTGCACATGCCCACGTGTTCAAGGCCAAGGAACAACCTGGTCTAGTGGAAGTTGTCCCTGCCSATGGCAGGGGGATGGAATTGGATGTTTTTTTAAGGTCCCTTCCAACCTAAACCATTCTGTGGTTCTGTGTTTAGCACTGGCAAAGTGTGGGGGGTTTTTGGTTTTGTTTTTGTTTGTTTGGTTGGCTGGGTTTTTACGAACAGAACAGCGGTAGATGATAAATGTGTTTCCAAAAACAGGGAGTTTGACTTTGGGTTCATGCCAAAGGCTGTCCCTTGTCAARCAGCCATTAGGAAAAGGTCATTGGTACCCAGGGATCTGGGAGTGTTGAACATCCTCTGTGCACACAGGGATGTCACAACAATACCATAGTGAAGAATTTCAGAAGTTCAGGATAGATCTTGGGCAGCTTTTTCCATTTTTCCACTTGCTTATTTTCTAAAAGGGACCTTGTCACATTATAATGCAATCTAAAAAAAAAAAAACCAAAAAAAACCCTGAAAAACAAACCACACCTCCATACAGTTGGAGGTGTTACAGCAATTGATAACTGATGACAAAATATTTCAGAAATTATGTGTGCCTCTGAGATATAAAAAGAGTCTGCCCTTTAAAAGTGGCTTCTGCCTTCACAAGCCACCTGGCCGGGTGCCATTTTGCCACCTGCCTTGGTGACATTTGCTTCATGAAGGCTCCTGCTCCGTGTTTGAACTCAGCAAAGCCTCCAGGAAAAGCTCTCCCAGCCACGGTGGAAGCTGCTCCCTGGGAAAGACAGTTGCAGTTTCATTTTTCAGGGGCCTGGGGTTAGATTAATCCCTGGCAGAATTGCACAGCCGTCAGCGGGACGCACCAGGGGTGGCTGTCTGATCCCGTCTATTGGGCAGTGCATTCCTGTTCCAGGGCTTGTTTATTTAAGCCTGGTGTCCTGGAGTGCAACACAAATGAAAGCACTTGTTTTGCAAGTGCTGTGTTTCACATCTGTGGCTTTTTCACTGATGYAGCAAAGAAGTGATGGTCCTTTACTGGGATTTCTGTTTTCCGGGATGCTGGAAAGTTTATGTCTCATTTTAGTCTCGGATTTTTTATGAATTAGTCCTCTCATTTAGGGAAAATTTTTCTTCAGCATGTGTTTCCTTCCAGCTGCATGTTCTTTTCCATCTGGGATTATTGGAAATAGCAGCAGGGCYTTTAGACAGGGGTCACAGGTCTGCTGCTCTTTTTCTCTTATTCCTTCAGCTTCAGCATTTGATGGRTTGAATATTTGCAGAGGGTAAGTGTGATAGAGAATTTACCTTGTGTAAGCATCCAAGACTTTTACAGGGCTGTATGAAGTAAARCTGGCTCTGTGAGATAAATAAATCTGGCTGAGATTCTTTTCAGAGAGACCCAGTTAGAGAGAACCCTCTGCAAACCTCAGAGATCTCCATTTTTTGACCCATCACAATATTAAGATGCTGTGAAGGAAGAGGAATTAAAGCATTAGGAAAATTTGCTTTGTTGAAAACTCTACATCCCTGTGGGATGGTTACAGGTCTGAAAGACAGTTCATGTTTTAACATCCCTTAGTTGGCTACTGGGCTGGACATTAATCCCAAAGTGCACCCAGATTTTGGGGGGTTTGAAGAAAACGTGTCTCATTTTGCAGTGCTTTGGGACAGGTGATAAACAAGGTCGTTKTGTGGGATGGGATTCACCTGATAAGAAGTGGGTGTTTATGGTGTTGAAGTCAGCATTAGAGATCTCCTCAACAGAACTTGGAGTCAAGGGTGAAAATTACCTTTTTTTAGGGTAGAAGTCTGTATTTGGTCTCATGAACTGCCCTCGCTGCATGGATTTGTGCTCTCCCCCTCAACAGAGAATGGCCAAGTGTATGTGCAGAAGAAGCCCACCATGTACCCACCCTGGAACAGCACTTTTGATGCCCACATCAACAATGGCCGGGTCATGCACATCGTGGTCAAGGACAAAAGTGCTGAAATGGTCTCAGAGACCACAGTGGAGCTGAAGGTGCTGGCAGAGAGGTGCAAAAAGAGCAATGGGAAGACAGAGATATGGGTGAGCATCACTGTCTTCTCCTGCAGGACGTGCTGGGGAGCTGCTGCAGGGCGAGGGGAGGTGTCCTTGTGTCCATGCCAGGCTGTGCCTGTCACCAGCAGCACAGTGGGGACTGGCTGGARTAATGTTTGGAGCTTACTTGGGCATGACTTGAGGGAGAGGCTTGTCAGAAGAGAAGAGCTTGGCTCTTTTATTTTAATTGAAACCTGCCCTGTGCTAGTGAGGATCCTGCTTCAGGTGAGCTGTGCCCACGTATCAATCTTTGCTGAGGAAACCCACTGGGAACAAATGTTAGTATGACTGGCTGAACATGAGTTATTTTATGTTCTCTGGGGAAACAGCTTTAAAAATCTTATCTGATATCGAGCAGCTGATTCACAGCTGCCTGAGTTCAGAGTTATGTCAGAGGAACTCCTTAAAAATCACTGAAGTTATGRTGGTGTAAATTTGAACAGTCTTCACAAGAATGCTGAATGTAAGGTTGTGTTCCCTGCTCGTCCGAGCAAGAAAGATCCTGGCAGAAATCTTTAAAATGCAGTATCCAGCTTATATGARTCCAGTGGATTCAGATTTCCAAAGGCACTTATGGATGATGAGTCAGGTAGGTGGGAATTGCCAAGTCCAGAGRGGAGGCCCCAAAAAATGCCTGAATCACACAGAATGACTGGGTTGGAAGAGACCTTCAGGATCAGTCCAACCCAGCCCAAACACCTCAACTGGACCATRGCACCACAATAATGAGCTTGTARCATCCCTCAGGTTGACTGTAAAGAAGTTAGACTTGAAGAACTGAGTGCCTGAAAGATTTCAACATCATCTGTCTGAAGCTGGCTGGGTTTTTTGAACTGCTCCCACTTTCCCCTTGCAGGAGCCATTGGGAACAGGTTTTTTCTATAGATAGTGGTGGTCCTAATTTGATGTCTAAAAAGCTGCCTACATCATCTGTGGTTTAATCCCATTCATCTCTCCTATCATGCTGCTCAGAGTGTTTGATATAAGGTGATCAAGCCTCCTCTCTCTGTAGTTGCTCCTACCCTACCTTGCTGCCTCACATGGGTATGAGCAACCTGAAAATTAGCATTCATTGCTATTCATCAGTTCCCAGTGGGAAAAGGAGATTGCTTGCAAGTCATCTGAAAAGATTTTTCCTTCTCTGAATGACTGTTTAATGGACTTTTTTTCTTGTTTTTCACTTATCTCAACCAGCTAGAACTGAAGCCTCAAGGGCGAATGCTGATGAATGCAAGATACTTCCTGGAAATAAGTGGCAAGTGATTCTGTTTGTTAATTTATGGCTGTGATTTCTGGGCTGTGGGGCAGACATGGTGTCTTCACTAAAAGCAATGCCTATGTTATTACTGAGTGATCCATGACAACAAACATTAACTGCTTGRAACGAAAACTCCAGAAAAGTAATTTTTATTGTGTGCTGACTATTCTTCTGTGATTTGCAAGGCAGATTTTTTTGGCTGGTTTACCACTAAATGGCAGATATTCCCATTATGCTAAACAAGACAGAACAGATACATAAGGAGGCAGCTCCCTCTGAAATAATTCTGCTTTATGTACTACAAGAAATTCATGGAGGGGCTGGAGCACGTCCAGAGAAGGGAACGGAGCTGAGGAAAGGTGTGGAGCACCAGGAGGGGCTGAGGGAGCTGGGAAGGGGCTCAGCCTGGAGCAAAGGAGGCTCAGGRGAGACCTTGTGGCTCTGCACAAGTCCCTGCCAGGAGGGGACAGCCAGGTGGGGGTCAGGCTCTGGGAATAGGGAACAGGGACAGGAGGAGAGGGAACGGCCTCAGGGAACAGCCTCAGGTGGGCTATTAGGGAAAACTTCTTGTAGAAAGGGCTACATTCTTCTCTGTSGAAGGAAATGGGTTTAATTCAAATGCTTGGTCTTACTCTCCCATCTTTGTTGCCAAAATTCTCATATCCTCAGGTGCAGGGTGTAGCTGTGAGGTGCAGATGTCTGGAAGGCTCTTCCATTTACAGAAACAGAGAAGCACTGAAAGCAGCCATGGCCATGCTGATATTTTCTTAACCATCCCTACCTTTAAAATAGACTGGTCTGCTGTTTGTGTGTTAAAAAGGGTTAGGGAGGCCAAAGAAGAGAAAATACAAGCTGTGCTTCTATAATAAATACCAAGATCAGCATCAGATCACACAGGGAGCCCGTTCCTACAGGTTACCTGAGTAACTCACTGTGCAGTGCAGGAGTGAAACTCATCAGAGATTGATTTTCTCTGTGAATATCAGATTTGTAGAAGTGCATGTGAAATCAGAATTGGTTTGTTTGCTGTCCCAAAAAGTTTAAATAACTGTGAATAACAGCAAGGGCACAGCAAACAGCAAAGCAAGTGTTCRAAAAATAACAAGAAGAATATCCTGGGACATAAATATCTGCTTACTGACACATGTATATGCACACAGACAGGATTCTGTTAAATACCCATAAATATATACATACATATATACATATATACACGTGTGTTTGTGTCCATATATCAGTAATTATTTTATGTAATTTCATCCTTTTTAGGGCGTGCTTCTTCAATGCTGTACAAAGTCAGATTTTATGYTTATGGTAATTTTATGTCAAATTTWATGTTTAAATTACCTCTCCTTGGGAAATTTTTGTTCTAGGTTTCAAGAGCAGTGTTATGAATAGTCAAGAGAGCTCAGTGTCCCAAGTCTAAAGTCAYTTTAGTGTAGGAATGGTGGATAAAACCCATCCAAACGAGACTTTTGWGGGTTTCATAAAATAGTATTTCTTTGAGTATTCATTACCATGAGTGAATCATCAGCTTCAGTCACATAGTATTTGGGCAATTTGCATTTTCTGAAGGTACCTGRTCAGGACAGGGTACACTTAAATACCTCTCCTCTCCTCCCAGATGCAAAGGACCTGGCTGACTGCGAGACTGAAAGCTTCTTCTCCTTGCACCAGCGCAGGGGAGCCATCAAACAGGCCAAAATCCACAATGTCAAGTGCCACGAGTTCACAGCCACCTTCTTTCCACAGCCCACCTTCTGCTCTGTGTGCCACGAGTTTGTATGGTAAATGGCAAAGGATCTGGCCTTCTTCTCCTTTGAACCCCAGGAACCAGTTCTGGTGTCCCTGTGACACTTGGGAACGTGGTTTAGTGTTGGACATGGAAATGGGCAACATTTGGGCAACATGGGCGAGATTTGGGTTAGTGGTTGGGCTGGATGATTTTAAAGGTCTTTTCTGGATGATTTTAAAGATCTTTTCCAACCTAAAAGATTCCATGATTCCCTGTTTGATATCTGTGCTCCTCCTGTAAGACCCTTKCCATATTATGTTTCAAGTTATTGCGTCACTTTAAGGATGTGGTTTGCAGTTGTAATTCCAACTGTGAAAAATTCCCCYCACTTTTTAATTTATTTTTTACAAATATTTTTGGGTTTGGCAAAATGCATAAGCATCTCTCATTGGTCCGGTTTGCTGTTTGGGTATCATGAAATTCAGGATGCTGAAAAGGCTGTGAGAACCATAGAGAATCACTCCACCATTAGATTAAATAAGGATAATGAAATTAAATAATTTCTACAAAGAGTGATAAAAAGCAAAGTKATTTTGTTCTCCTTCTTTGATAATTATTGCTCTTCTTTCTTCTACTGAGGCTTTCAGACAGCTCAGGATTAACCACTGCTCTGTTCATTTCAGGGGGCTGAATAAACAAGGCTATCAATGCAGACGTAAGAAACTTTCTTTTGTTTTACTTAATCTTTTCTTAAGGAATTTCTTTATTAACACCATGACACCCTTGCTGTTGCAGAATGTAACGCTGCCATTCATAAGAAGTGCATTGATAAAGTAATAGCCAAGTGTACAGGATCAGCAGTCAACAGCAGAGAAACAATGGTAGGTTGTATTACTATTGTTATTTTTATTGCTGCTGTTGTTGTTATTTTATTTTATTTTATTTTATTTTATTTTATTTTATTTCATTTCATTTCATTTCATTTCATTTCATTTTATTATTATGATTCCCTTTTAAAAATCTTGAATGTCATTCAGATCTCTCCTACACCACTGCAAAGCAACTTCTGATGAAGCAAAAGGACCTACTGAGCTGAGGACTCTGTGATCTGATCTGTGCCCTTTGCTTTTTATGTTCCCAGTGATTTCATTACCTCCTACTTAAGATGTACTCAAATGCAGCTGCAGAATAAGCAGTTGCTGAATCAGAACTGACGTTTTTCTGATGCATAACATGTAACTCAGAGGGAAGTCATGGACATGAGGTGGAGATTTACTGGAGAAAACTCTTCACTATCCAATGTCAGGCTGGACATCAGGCTGAATTTTCAGATTTGTGGCTGAACAAATCTGTGCTTGTGTTATCTGAAACAATCAGTGGGACATCTGATATCTCTGCTGTTATTTGCTTTATTTTTCTCATGCCAGTTTATTCTAAAATTTTCTTTTTGGTAGGCAAAACCAGATCTTAAACTCCTGATAGGATTATTCCCTTTACTTTGTGTCTGTTTACTCTCAGTCCTACCCTGGCTCCTGTTCTCCTTCTACAATTTTTATAGATGAGATTGCTCTCCCTTCTCTTCTGACATCTCCAGGGTAGATGTAACCAAGTTTGTCATCACCTGTCATACTAAAAAAATTACAACAGGCTCTTCCAAGGAGTGATTCATAACAACAAATGTAGGCATCCATTTCAGGATGAGGTGAATGATTTTTAAAAGTACCAATGTTTTCCCACAGAGCATTAGCAGAGCCTGGGTGTGTTAATGAAGCACAAGCAGTCCTTTGGTCAAGGCCAGGGATGAAATGACCCAATTCCCTTTGAATTGCAGTCACTATGTATCAAATTTTGGGTTTGTGTGCCTGATAAACAATTTCTGCTTGGCAGATAAAAGGGCAAAGAGGATAAAAGGGCAGTAGAGAAAGCAACTTCTGTGGTACACGTTTGGTTTTCCACACAGARCCGAGGTGGAAATGAGCAGTGGATTTTCAGCCTGGCTTTTTCTTGCAGTTCCACAAGGAGAGGTTCAAGATCGACATGCCCCACCGCTTCAAGGTGTACAACTACAAGAGCCCCACGTTCTGTGAGCACTGTGGCACCCTCCTCTGGGGCCTGGCACGGCAGGGGCTGAAGTGTGACGGTGAGTCCCCGGCCCAGGAGGCACCAGCTGAGCCTGGGAGGGGTCGTTGTCTTTGGAGGGTGGCAGTCTGGAAATCAAATCTCATTTATCGCCCTTCTCTGCAAAACCAGTATGAGGTGGCACCCAGGAGGGTTTCTGTGGTTGAGATGACCACCGAGGTATTAAAAGTTTCTTTTTTCCCAACCTCATGACCAAAGAAAAAGTYGAGATTCCTCAGTTCTGCTTTTCAGGGTTGATTATTTTCTCTTATCTATGACATTCTCTCTCTGACCTGCTGAGGTCTGTCCAGCAGGTYGGGTTGTGGCACAGTCCCTGCCCTTGGGGTGGTGTTGGCTTTTTATACCAAGAACTACGTGTACTTTATTTACAATAATTTTCCAATACCTATCACCTATATTAGACAGTCTGTCTCTACTCTAAACCAATCCAGAAGTGTCACCATCMCAGCAGAAGATGGAGGACAAGAAGAAGGAGAAGGACAGGACACGCCCAGATTCTTCCATCTTGCCTCTTGAACCCCCRTTCTAAATCCCCAAAATTCTACTTTTCACCCTGTGACAAATTCACTATCGTTCTACTCAAACTCTTGTGGCTTGTAACTCCTCACACAAAGTTGGTRATTGTTTCCAWRGGSTAAAATCARAGGCACAGGTGTTTGTGACTCYGTGCCAAGGTCTCTGAGCCYYCTGCCAGGGTCTGGAATCAYCCMRGGSMRSC
>JACDOX010000349.1:327107-421725 GCA_014549065.1 Cardinalis cardinalis
CCAGGWGGGTGAAGGAGTGGTCTACAGGACTGTCCTTCAAGGAGGATCATTTGTCAAGAATGAGGGCAGCTGTCCATGTGCTGAGGGATATTTGATCCAGCAGGATGATRAGTTGCTTCCCAAAGGGACAAAGAACATCACAGTGGCACTGTTCATCTCCCCAGATCACCCCCAGAATGAATTTGCAAGCTCTATTTCCACTGTCAGACCCAAGACTTTTCACTGTCTTCATGATCCCAAACCAATGGGAGGATCCTCTTCTGTGATCACAGTTCATCTCTGAGATGATGGCTTGCAGTTTTAGTAGCCTGCACCTGCAGAGGCTGATGGATGTGGAAATGCAACCTCTGGCCAGAAGAAAATACAAAAATATTCTCCATAGGGAACCCAAAAARCTACCTGAGTGCCATCTCAAGAASTCTTTAGGTGGCTGATCTCTGTCCMTGGCCAASACTTGATCYTGCCCAACCCTTYTTTGTCCTGACACCTYGTGTTCTCTCTTTCAGCATGTGGCATGAATGTCCACCACAAGTGCCAGGCAAAAGTAGCAAATCTTTGTGGAGTGAACCAGAAACTGATGGCTGAAGCTCTGGCAATGATAGAGAGCACCCAGCAGGTAAATAGTTGAAGCATTTTTCTCTTCTAGATTTTGGCTTTTCTGAGTCACACTCAAGAAGCCACAGTGCTGTTCATAAGCTTGGCACGTGATTTTGGCTCAAAAATTTGCTGGTTTCTGTGCCCCAGGCTCGCTGCCAGCGCGACAGTGAACAGATCTCCAGGGATGGACCTCTGGAAATCGGCTTCCCTGTTCCTGTGAAGGATGTGACRCCACTTCAGGCCTTGCCAGCATCAGGGAAAAAAGGTAATTCCTCCTGGTGATACAGGGCAGAGCTTTGTTTTTGGTTGGTTGGTTGGTACCTGGTGAGTTGGAGGTGATACAAGTGGGGAATTTATTGCCAAGCTCTAAACAGGATATTTGGAATCCTTCTCATCACCATGGCCAATTTTCTTTCTGATTTCATWTTTTTGGGTGGAGGTTGAATTCCAGTAGCTTTGAAAACCACTGGTGRACCTCCACTTCACTCACCCAGGAGCTGATCTAGGTGTCACAGCCCTCTATGGTACAAGAGCAGATGTTTAGGAGGGTAAATGAGAGACTGTGCCCTTTGCACCCCAAGGAGAAATAAATGATGTCCCCATCTGTGTTTATTTGTGTTCTGTTCTGCAAGTAGAACTGGCTGTGCTGATGTGAAACAGTAAAGCCTCAGGTGGCTTCACAGCTGTTTCACATGTGGGTCAGTTTTTCTGCTGAGTAGTGTTCAGCGTTTTAGAGCAGTTACAGCAACAGGATAAATGCAGTGAGGGACAAAATCTCTTACAAGTTCTTATAAATCTGGATTAGTGGAGTATTGAAAAAAACACAGAGTGATTCCACTCCAGAGTGGCTGGAATGGTTGATCTGGAATGCTTCACATCCAGAGCAGGAGCACAGTGTGAAAATGCCATCCCACCCTTTCATCTAGCTTTGCCTGGGGTTTAGAARAGACCTTGAAAAATGAAACTGCATCATAACGACAAGCAGCAAGAAGGACTGGAGAAGACAGGTGGCCAGAAAGTAAGGATTTGGTGCCACAAAACAGAAAGATGAAGGAGTTTGTAAAGTGGTTTGTAAATTTAAAAAAAAGTTACTGAAGAAGATGCAGCTTCCACTGGAGTAAAGTTTCCTCTGGAGAGAAAGCAGTGTGGGAGCAGATCTACTCAGAGATGGCCACTACACTTCCATTTGTCTAAAATACCCTTTTAAACCTCTAAGCAGAATACCTGTGAGTGTTCTGGGGATTTTCTGCTCCTGTCCAGGAGTTTATTTGAGTGCTTTGATGTGTGTTGCAGAGCCACAAGGCATCTCCTGGGAGACTCCAGTGGAAGGCACAGTGAAGGAGGAGTCTCTCATAGAGTCAGACTTGGGAGAGCAGTCCCAGGAGCAGCAGGAGCACCAAGTGCAGTTAAAACTGACCATTGAAGATTTTGTCCTGCACAAGATGCTGGGGAAGGGCAGTTTTGGCAAGGTAAGCATTGGGACTGGGACWCYGCTGTGTGCRTTTGTYGCTTTGTGTGGCRCTGAATARCATCTGCTTTGAAGGGACACAYACTTAGGGAAAAACRTGGAATGGAATCATTTGGTTGGAATGAATGGAATCATTTAGGTTGGAAAAGACCTCCAAGGTTTTTGCATCCACTGCTAACCCAGCACTGCCAAGTCCACCACTCACTGTGTCCCCAGGTGCCACATCCACGTGTGAACACTTTCAGGGATGGTGACTCCACCACTTCCTTGGGCAGCCCCTTCCAATGCCTGACCACYCTTCCAGTGAAGAAATTTTTTCTAATGTCCCATCTCAACCTCCCCTGGAACAACTTGAGGCCATTTCCTCTCCTCCTGTCCCTGTTCCCTGGAATCAGGGCCTGACCCCCTCAGCTGTCCCCTCCTGTCAGGGAGTTGTGCAGACCCACAAGGTCCCCCCTGAGCCTCCTTTGCTCCAGGCTGAGCCCCTTCCCAGCCCCTTCTGGTGTTCCAGCCGCTTCCCCAGCTCCATTCCCTTCTCTGGACACACTCCAGCCCCTCAGTGTCTTCCTTGTAGTGATGGACCCAGAGCTGGATTTGGGATGTGGCCTCACCAGTGCCCAGTACAGGTCACTGCCCTGGTCCTGCTGCCACACAATGGCTGATAAATCTCCAAGTCTTAAAAAATCCTTGCTCTGGCATGGCTGAATCCTGAACTCCATCTTCTCCTGGCCTTGTCCTTCTCCCTGTCCCATTAGTTGCTCTCTCATGRCAGGACAGAAATGCCCCAGGCAGAGTTTCAACTTTCCCTTCTGTGCAGGTTGATGGATCCAGGATATCCCCAGAGAGCTGGTGGGAAAGGTCTCTGTGCTCTCCCTCTTCACAGGGAGGTGGAAGCATGAGCTGAGAAGCTGAGTGTGGATCAGCTCTGCTCTCAGAGCAGCAGGTCCCAGCTGGGAGCAGTGAATGCTCTTTCCAGCTCTGATCTGTGCTGGAGCYCAAAGCAAATTTTGCAGCAGCCAAGAATTTGTGCTTTTGAAACAAGAACCACCTGTGTTCAGTGGATTCTTTAATCCTGGTGAACTGTGGATTGCTCCTCCCCACTGGAGATATCCCCTGGGAGGGGACTCAGGTTACTCAGTGCCAGCGCAAAGCTGAGAGAAGCAATTTCAGAGGGACTCCCCTTTGTGTTTTCACAGCCAATAAGGAGARGGAGAATGGATCACATTGCCCACATCTCACATCTTTCCAAAGGGAAAACTGTGCCTTGACACAGGGCTGCTCTTTGCCTGCTAAATGATCTGGAGCAATTGCTGCAGCYAGTTCCTCCACTGGTGAAATATTTCCTGTGTTGGCCTTTCATACTAGAAAGTAATAGAATCACAGAATGGTTTGGGTTCAAAGGGACCTCAAAGACCATCTAGTTCCAACTCAATGCACAAGGAAATTTTCCACTAGAAAGTGTTGTGTCCACTTGTCATGTCCACAGTTTACATGGGAGCCAGAGCTGAGGCATCTCACAGCTAAACCAGAGTACCCCAAACCAGCATTCCAGACTAACCTGAAACCAAGAGTGTGGATATAATACAGAAACATTTTTATTGGAAGGAAAGGATCTCTGGAGGTCTTCTTATCTAAACCATTCCTCAAAATAGATCTCATGAGAGGTGAGAGGTGTTCATCTCTTCAGGTCCTGAATGCCTCCATTGGAGCACATTCTGTGCCTTGTTTTAGCCCTCATGCTGACATAGAGTCTGCAAGATTCTGCATCTCTCTGAAGTGCACACTGTGGGTGTGGAGAGGATGGGCCATTTTGTGCCTTTCTGCAACAAAAACTCACCCACGAGTTTCCTGTGCTGGTGCCACTCCTGGTGCCCTCATTTGCTTGGAGAGAGATTCACTTCCCCAAAGAGGGGACAGGGTGTGCACATCTCAGTGCCTGAGGGGTCTCTCCAGCTCTGTGTGATCCTGGGAGGCTGAGGGGCAGATCCATGGGGATATCTCCCACCACCACCTCTGGATGTGGTCTGGCATTGCCTCCCTGCTCCTTGGAAGCCACAGCACAGGTCACAAAGGCAGCACATTYGTTCCCCAGCTTCCCCAGGAGAGCAGTGCCCAGCACAAACACGAGGGTAAAAAGGGAGCCTGCAGCATCAGCACTGTGAGCATTTCTGGTCATTCAGTGCAGAGACAGAGGGAGGCTCTACTCTCTGTCTGGTGCTACAAAGTGAAATGCAGCAGTAGCCAAAAGGGTAAATAAAACTTTTGTCAGGGCTAAAACGTGTCTGAGCTTACTCAGTAAATAGTGTCTGGCAGAGAACTTCAAAGACCTCTTTGAAGAGGTCTTTAAATAAATCTTGCACATTCATTCAGTCTATAGAAACAGGGTCAGCAGGCTGTTAGGGTGAAGATCAGGACTGTCACTGCCTTTCCAGGAGAGACTTCTTTGCTCTGTGATCTCTAGAAAACCCTTCTCTGCTGCTCTGGGCTTCATTTTCCCTGCCTATAAAAATAGACAGAAGTTGTAACTCCTCTGGGAGGTGTTTTCCCATTCTCAGAGAACTCCTGCAAAAGCATGAGGAACCCAGCTTGTGTGCTCAGACCTGAAARCTGAGAGGAAGGAGAGAAAGACATCTGATATAAAACCAGTCCAACTACTGGTGGACATCATTTTTTCCACCTGCTGAAGATCTGGTGCAGGGCATTTGCATTTCAAATGCTGACAAAGCAATATTCTGTGTTTTATTATTTGAAGTCAGAAAACAGGAAATGTATCTGAGGAGCATTTGCATGAGGATGGTTTCTGTTATCAGAGGTGTTTGGCTCTCTGGCATGTCCTCTCCATCCAGGCATGTAGGACCCTTCTCCTCTAATTGCCAAGAACTTCACATCCTTCTCCAGGGCTCAATTTTTTTAAAACTATTCTGGGTGTGGGGAGCAAACTCAAAGTCTGTAATGGCAGAATGGGGCTTTAAGCATCAAGGTTTTTAAGGTGTACCCCAGTGAATTCCCAGGAGCTCAGCTCCCACCCTCACRTGGCTGTTCTGAGAGGAGATTAATCCCTCTTTCTGAGCAGCTGTTTCCATTTCAGGTGTTCCTGGCCGAGCTGAAGAGCACAGACCAGTACTTTGCTGTGAAAGCCCTGAAGAAGGACGTGGTGCTGATGGATGATGATGTTGAGTGCACGATGGTGGAGAAGAGAGTCCTCTCCTTGGCTTGGGAGCACCCATTCCTCACTCATGTCTTCTGCACGTTCCAGACCAAGGTAAGACAAGGATCTGCCACCTTCTTCCTCAGGCTSAGAATGTTTCACTGAAATACAGATGTTTGGTGAAGGGCTTCGGCCTGCTGAGGTCCACCTGGGACATGAAGTGGTGCTCAGGGAAGGGATCTTCAGATTAAGCACTCAGGAAATAGCTCCAGAAACTTAATCTACTTTCCCCACATSAGTCTGGGGATGGGATGGTGTATTTGGGGATTATGGCATCCAAGAGTCATTGAGGTAAGATCTGTTGTTAAAATCTGCAACCTGGTACCCTGGGCCAAGGATGTRCCAAGGCCACAGTCGGGGTAAGGATGACACTGACTCCTCATGGAGTTATCTGAACCTCTTGGCCCRTGGAGCATTGTGCTACAGCTAACCTGGATCAAAGCCATCTCAAGAAACCCTGGTTTTGGAGGATAAACATGCTGTTGTTCACTTCTTTGCCCCAGTTGCTGTTAAATGGCATCAGACACTGGTGGTTCTGCAGTTCAGAGCTCCTGAAATCTCACTTGTGACTCCAAACCAAAACTGAAGTGCCATTCAAGCAATCCACATATTTCCATGGTCCTACATGCCAACAACTGCTCAGCTTCCCTGAGCCACCRCCAATCCTTAACACCAAAGCACACACAAGGCATAGAAAGAAGCCATGGAAGTTTTAGAGTTTGTCTTTGTCCAACSTACTCAAACCATTCCTGAGAGATGGTTGCTATCTCTTAGCTCAAATTCAGAGCAGCACTGGCTCCTGGCTGCCTGTTCAGGGTTTTGTTTGGATGCTCCCAGTCCCTGCTCAGCCCCAGGGTTTGGTGGCACAAGGCCCTGCTCAGTGTGAGGTTAGGACCTGCTCAGGAGAAAATTCTTCTGCAGGGTCAGGAGAAASAAATACAACCTCTGTGGTACATCCCAGTCACCTGTGGGGTATGGCACCTGTTTAAAGACAGATTAAATTTATAACAGGCAACATCTGGGAATGCTGTAGGTGGTGTGGCACTGAGCCCAGGCATTCATGTTTAACCCCTTGAGGACTGACAGTGGGATAAAGTGGGCTGGGAAGGGATCCTTGCCTGACAAGGRAAGGAATTAACTCCCTACTTGAGGAAGGCTGGTTTTCAGAGGAAAATATAAATGCCACAACTCCAAAAGCAAAGATCAAGATTTATTGAATAGATAAAACATTSACAGCAGTCACAGCTCTATGAGGGAGCCTTTACTCCAGGGATTGCTGCCTGAATCTCCAGAGGGATGCTGACTGAAGCCAGCAGCAGAACCATGTTGTCTGTGCTCCAGCCTGGTCTGGGAGCTGTAGGTTGTGGTGGTGTTCACAGGGGCCCCAGGATGAGGGWAGAGATGAGGATCTGACTCCATGTTTCAGAAGGCTGATTTATTATTTTATGATATATATTAYATTAAAACTATACTAAAAGAATAGAAGAAAGGATTTCATCAGAAGGCTGGCTAAGAATAGAAAAAGAATGAATAACAAAGGCTTGTGACTGACCAGAGAGTCCGAGCCAGCTCACTGTGATTGGCCATTAATTAGAAACAACCAACATGGACCAATCACAGATGCACCTGTTGCCTTCCACAGCAGCAGATAACCATTGTTTGCATTTTGTTCCTGAGGCCTCTCAGCTTCTCAGGAGGAAAAATCCTAAGGAAAGGATTTTTCATAAAAGATGTCTGTGACAGTAGGTCAGGGTCAGGATGGTGCAGCAGGGACAGTCTGGAGMTCTGGGTTCAGGCAGTGCAGGCATGCAAGTGTCCCCTTCCCTCATGAGACCACAGCAAAAAGAGGAGAGGCCAAATGGAGTCGTGTCAGGATCCAGGTGGGATTTACTGACTGTTTAAGGGGAAAAACTGAAGGATGGGAAAGCAATGAGTGCCTGAAAAATTCATGGGTGCCAGGCTGAAAAAGCCAGATGATTTTTTTTCAACACTTCAGGGCAGCAGCACAGAATTGCCCTGCTGTCATGGAGAAAGAATTCCCATCYATCTCATCCCAAGCCATCACTGCCTCCCCATCTTGGCTCCACAGAGAGAGGGGAGCTGGGATGGGGCTGCCCAGGCCAAACCTGCTCTGGGCTCTGGTTGATTTTCAGCTCCTGTTTTTTCTCCCCTGACCTTTGCAAGCCAGCAGTGATCACTCAGGGCAGGAAAGTCACCCAGAGCTGGGAGCTGTGACAACCTTGGGTGGTCCCCCAGGGCTCTAAGGACCGTGGTTGTCAGAATGTCTTTTATGGCAATCATTTTAGGATAATGGAGTGGTTTGGGTTGGAAGGGACCTTAAAAATCACCTATTTCYAACCCCCCTTCCATGGGCAGAAGCCTCAGCACCGCTGTGTAGAGTCCCTCTATGGATTTTAATATTGAAAATATGACTTTTTTTTTTATTTGTTTCTTGAAGTTTCACTGGATAGATGAGTAGTTTCAAACTGAAACATATGTGCCAATGCCTTTCTGAATCCCTCATGCTCTGGCTCACCTGAGCTGCTCCAGGTGCTGAGTGTCTCTGCAAAGGACAGTAAAAACAGGAATATTCCTACACCAAAACAGGAACCTCAATAGTCCACATGTTTCCAGAGGGGGGAAGAATTCCTTTAATCTGTTGGCAGCTCTCTGAGCTCTGGGATGAGTTTCTTCCTCACCTCCACCCAGGTAATGAGTGACTGCTCAGTTGTATAAATCTGGATGGCTCCTCAGACAGGTTTTTTGGAGTCTGAATGACCAATGCTTTCAAAACTCARAATTACTTTTCTTGTTTTATCGCATGGGAATAAATGCAGGCCCACAGTGTTTGGGGTTTTTTTGTCCAATCTCTTTTTGAATTTTTCTGTTTTATTTTACTGCAGTCATCTTTGTATCCAGATATTCAGCTGTCATAATTACATACTCTGAATTTTAACAATAAGCTCAAAGAGCTATTCTGCTGTATTAGATTTAAAGGGATGCTGTTATGTTAAAGAGGAGAAAAATATGTTTATAATTCTGTGAAATCCCAAAATCAGTAGTGCCAAAAGAGTGACTAGGCRTCCCAGAGCTTATGTTTTATTCCTTTTTGCATTTCACTGATCTTCTGCCATAAAAATAGGCTTCCCCTTTTTGAAAGCCACTTTTATTTCTGTTTCTTTACTTCATTGACCAAGTTTTATTAACACCCTTTACCTAAATGCAAATTAAATCTTGAGGCATTTTGACTTGCAGCACAAAATAGCAACAGAGAAGATTATGTCAACCCAAAAGAGAAGTAATCGTTACTGCAATTTAAAATAAAATGTTACAGAAATGTTTATTTTCTGCTTTACTGTTGTATTATATGGTTTTTTTCTGGTGGTGAGCATTTTTCTCATCCTCTGTTGCCCTTGTGTGCTTAATACTGACTGAAAAATTTCTTACACTGGCAAGAAGGAGAAAAGAATTGTAAAAGAAGCGTGGTCGTAAYTTGAAAATTCTTTGTTTTCCATGGGTATTTTCAGATTTCTCATTAAAATATCTTCTCAGAGGTTACTTCAATTCCTGAAATTTTTTTTTTCCAAGCATGATTTCAGTTTTCTTCTCTCTCTGACTGGTTCCTGAGGGGCAGGGCTGATTTCTTTGCCCTGAATCCGAGCATGAGGTTGGCATTTCACACCCTTTGGATGTTCAGCTCCTCTGCCTGGTGGTGCCAGGGGCCTCCTGAACAGCCCCAGCTCCATCCTCCTACTTTGTCTTGGAAACATCTGTCCATCCCTGTAGTATTCAGCGTACTTTGAGCTTGGAAAAAAATCTGATTCAAGGCCAGATTTGAAGCAGCTGATGGGAAATTTTAGGAAAGCTCTGAGGATTTTGCCTCTTGCAACCAACAGGCAGGAAAACTGGCAAGGTCTTGTTGGATCCTGGCCAAAATCTCAACGTGGTTTAGCAGAAATAGCAACACCTCAGCAGAGCTTTGGGATTTCTACAAGGCTGTGCCAGAGGAGGTGTGAGCAGCTGTATTATAACATCAAATGTGTGAAGTTTTTGTAAGACATTTCTAGGTGATGTCAGCCCAATGGGGGAAGGCATTGGCCAGGAAAAGAGGAGGACAGCTCAGCAGTGGGGTTTTTTAAGTAAAAGATGATTGCCATATCCAATACACATATTRTCATTGCCTCCCCATTGTCCAGCCTGAGGAAAATCAGCCTAAAATGCATTCAGCATTTATTGCCTGAGATTTCTAAAAATTCTGCAGTCTAGCTGAACTTTATCCTGAAAAAAATTACTGCCTAAAATAAAAACATTTAATTTTTTTTCTGCTTTTCAACTGCTAAAATATTTATGTTTTGTGGATTTGGCTACGTTTTGTTTCATTTTTGGTCTGATGATTAATTTTTTTTTTTAAATCCACAACACTTCAGACAAATCTTTCTCTAGCCTTGAGGAAATCAGTCTCTCTCCAAGATTCTGCTGGACACTGATAGGGAAAATCACTTCCTCTTGCAAGACCTGAGCTGATAGTGGCTCAGTTTATCAGTGAGTGATGGGCTCTGTCTGCTCTGAGTGTGGGTAAAGGTCTTGGGATCTCAGAGCTCAAGTGGAAGCCAAGTCTGCCCCTTCCTCTCTGCAAATGTGTTTTATTTTTGTGTATAAAKATATCCCTGTGCTTTGTACCAAGCAGATGGGCACACCATGCTGAGCATCCCAGATGAGCAGCTCAACACGCAGCCAGGAATGCTGAGAGTGCAAGGATTAGAACAGGGAATAAACACTGAGAGAAGAGGCTGGACTGGATTATTGGGCAGCTGTAAGAAATGCTGCCATCTCCAGAAGATAGGCTGATATTACACAAGAGAGAGGGGGAAAGTATTTAAACCTAAAAACAGAATTAAAGCTTGGATTGCTCTGGTGCGAATTCCAGTGCAGGTGAAGGAGTAACCCTGTGTTAGCTGTTCCTCGTGGCAGTGGACACAGAGAGGACTGCACTGCCCTCTTTCCCACTGGATGGGATGCTCTGATGGGATTGCAGCACTCAGTGATGTGGTGGAAAAGGCTTGAGAGGCTTTTGGCTGCCAGCTATCCCATGAAATAAAACAGATCCAAGGTGTGGATCAGCCCCCAGACTGTGCTGAGCTGCATGAAAAGCTGAGAGCAGAGCCAGCTGCAGGAGTTGCACCATGTCCAGCCTTTCTCCTGGCCAGGGACAGCCTAGTTTAGTGGGAATGCAGCAAGATTAGGCCACTTGATCTGGAGCCTTCTCCACGTGGAGATATTTGTTAGGGTAACTGATCTAAACACAGGTAAAGCCACACTGTCCTGCAGCATTAATTATTCTGACATCCATCCTCCTGGAATCCCTGGGAAGAAGAATTTTTGCTCCGCAGTAAATGATGTTAAATTGTGTATTTGTATGTATGCAAGTGCTTTCAAAATGCAAAGAAAACAAAAATCTGAAAATCTCTGCAGGAAAGTGCTCTGGAGGGCTTCCAGCTGGTTAAAGGATTTTAAGAGCCTGTTAAAGGATGTACCTTCAAAAGATCAATTTAAATGCTGCCTGCTTTATACTCATTGTTTATGAAGTTGAAAGCATCTCTGATAGCACCTATTCATTCTCCCAGCAGTGCAGCAGAGCAGGAGCAGGTTGGTTTAACCCCATCCCTGCCGTGTCCTGGAGAGGCAGAGGGAGCAGGTGGCTCTGAGGGGAGGAGCTCAGCACAGGCATTGAGGGATTGAAAGGGCAGGAAAGTGAGTTCCTGCAGTAATCCAGGCTTTCAGCACCTGGCAGGCCTGGCTGGGCTGGGGAGCAGTGTTATTTTGTGTGCAGGAGCTGTGTTGTTTTGTGCAGGACACTGCTGCCAYGTCTGTGTGTTGTATGGCTCTGCTGTAGGGGCAGCACTTCACCCTCCCACAGAAGGGTTTGTCCTGTTCCCAGTGCTGCAGTGGAGAAAGCCCCTGGGAGATGGTCTAGAAGCAGGGAATGGCTGATACATGGATCTTTGTTGTCACCTTATYGCAGGGGTTCCATACTGCTGTCTCCTATCACAAAGGTTCCAAACCTTCTTGGTGTTTCTCATGGGCAKCTCCTCACAGCRCTGACTCTTTMTCCTTCACAAAGCACCCAACTRACYCCAGTTCCCTTCTCACCCAGCCACCCCACYCTYTTRTAGCACTCTTSTTCTYRYTRMTTACAGCTGTGGCCTGTTAAAGTCAGGCCTGTTCCTAATCTTTGMTAATTGGCCCAGCTGCAACTCCTYAGGCTAAGATTACTTTCTACACTATCTTTATTTTCTTATATTCTATCCCCTTAGAGATATTCTTAAGACTGGCATTAAATAYATCAGGAAGTGTTTGGACAAAGCTCCCAAGCACATGGTGTGATTCTCAGGGGTGTCCCGTGCAGGGCCAGGAGTTGGACTTTGATGATCCTTGTTGGTCCCTTCCAGCTCAGAATTTCTATGATTTTGTAACTACCCCGGTGCAGTGTCCATCCCTGAGTGCAGGAAGGGCCTTCACAATCCTCCTTGAGCTCTGTGATCGTAAAAGATGGTCATGAGGTCTGCARTGAGACCAAAATTTTTCTGTTGTGTGAGTCCAGAACCATGACCAAAAGGTTGGCTTGAGCATTTGCTACATCCACAGGCAGTACTGTTGAATTTGCAGGCAACTCCAACATGGGAASAGACAAGAATCTCGACTCCATGTTTCARAAGGCTCATTTAYTATTTTATGATATATATTARTGTTGAAAGAAAATGATATATTAAAACTATACTAAAAGAATAGAAGAAATGATTTAATCAGAAACCTGGAAAGGAATGGAATGGAATGGAATGGAATGGAATGGAATGGAATGGAATGGAATGATAATAAAATCTTGTGACTGACCAGAGAGTCTGAGACAGCTGGACTGGGATTGGCCATTAATTGAAAACAACCACATGAGACCAATCACAGATGCACCTGTTGCATTCCACAGCAGAAGATAATAATTGTTTACATYTCATTTCTGAGGCCTCTCAGCTTCTCAGGAGAAAGGATCCTAGCAAAAGGATTTTTGATAAAATATGTCTGTGACACAGGACCACTGCAGGGGATGAGGGCAYGGCAGAGCCTTGAGAATCAGGAGGTGTTTTAGGTTAGAAAGGACYTTTAAAGGTCATCTAGTCCAGCTGCCCTGCAGTGAGCAGGGACATTCTCAACCAGATAAAACCCCCCTGCCTGCTCCCAGTGCTGACAGGCTCCAGATCCCCCCAGCAGCAGGCAGGAGCCACCAGCCAACTTTCCCAGGACAAGGGGARGTGAGGCTGGAGCCTGTGTGCCAGAACGTCCCCCGCGCCACTCCGACCCTTTGACCTCCAGCACTCCCTTGAATTTTCGGTGGTTTCAAGAATGGGTTTTGCCACTTCCCATATTTAATGTGTTCTGTGGCTCTGCAGATCTCAGACCGAGGAAGTTKACTCCAGTAAGTTGTTGCACTTTGCCTTTCTTGGTTACACCTCACCACTCATAGTGACGTAGGGCTGATCTCAACCAGTTCTCCTCCACGAGCTGTTCCAGGAATCTGTACTTCTTCAGAAGTGAGGGGAACTTCCAAACCCCTTCCAAGAGCAGGAAAGTCGGAGTGATCCTGTCTTTTTTCAGTAGGATTTATGTACCACTCTATAGCACATCATAAATTTCAGTACTAAACATTGCTAAGTAAAGTTTGTATTCTCCAGCTCCATAGCTTAAGGAGCAACAGGGTTTGTATATGTGGATGGAAATTAATCTGAGGGGTTGCTCCACCTTTTCTTCCCTCAAGGATGCTGCCAGAGTCCCCAGTTTCAAGTCAAAGTCCCTGGGTTCAGTTAAACAGGTGCAGCAGATGGTTGCTCAGTCCATGAACAAGSAGAGCATGACTGCTCATTCTACTGGATAAACATGGATTTCAGGTTACAATTAGAGATGTGTGATGAGGTGTAGCCAAAATCAGTGGACTTCACGGGGGAACTGAGGGGTTTTCTCCTTCCCAGGCCACTAAAGCTGAGTCTGGCCCATTTCATGACCCATGAGGTTTCTTCAGTCCCAGCAGGACACACGTGGTTGCTGGTGTGTTGTTGGCTAAACCCCATCACCTCCCTGTGTACCTTCCCAAAGAGCATCTGTTCAAGTATTTYCCTGAATGGGCTCCTGGGCTCACGTTGCTTCTAAGATTTATACATTTCTTCACTAAATTTCCCACCTTCCTTTGGCCTTTTTAGCTTGCTGAAACTCATTTATGTGCACAGCCCCCTGCAGGTGCAAGAAACACTGAAAACCTGGACCCATTTGGTTTAGTGATGGAATTTGTATTCTTTCCCCAGGAGGCCAGATCTGGCTTTGGGCTTTTTGGATGACAGGTGGGGTTTCCAGTGAGTCCATTGAAATAAGAGTGCTGTAATTAAGAGGATCTGGCTAAAGAAATTGCACAAATTAGAGCAGGCAGCTGTTGTTTGAAAGGAACAAGCATTTTTGTGGTTTTTTAACATAGCCAGCTCTTGGCTTGCTGCCAGAGATACTTACATTAGGTCTTATGGATAAAAACTTTCAACTGTTAAAAACATAAGTGAAAATAACTCTATTTCCCCCCTAAGAAAAAAATGTAATGGGCAATAGGCAACACAAGGAAGATATTCATAAACTTTATAGCATAGCCTAGAGATGACTGACTTCAGGTGTGCACAGAACAGAGAGAGGCTTTTGAGGGGGAAAAAAATACCACATCCGTTTTGTTTTATTCCTGCACTTATGCACAAAAGGTGATATTCCCACAATAGAAGTTTAAACTGGGGCCATAGCTCGGTGTGCAGATCCTTTTCCTTCAGAAAAAGATCCTTTCTGCTTTGTAGAGACAATTCAGCATGGAAGGGGTCAATCCAAGCCAGCTTCTGCAGGGTTCTGGTGGTGAGTTTTGGCTCTTGAAGCTGTGAGAGGATCAGTGTCATGTACAGGAGCAACCTGGTMTAGTGGGAGGTGTCCCTGCCCAGGGCAGRGGATKGGAACTTTAAGGGTCTTTAAGGTCCYTTCCCACCCAAACCRTGCAGTGATTCCATGATTCTRTATCAAGGATTGGAAAAGAAACCTCAGTGATCAGTTCTGCTCATCATATATAGAGAGATTCCATCATTTCTGTGTACCAAGAGGAGAGTTTTTCACTGCCCTGGTGGAACAACTGATGGTTTCTTGCAACTGGGGACAAGAATTCGACCATGCAGGTGCTCAATGGGTATCTAGAAACATGATTAATTCATTATTTTCCCCACCAGCGGGTTACATAGAGCAGCTTTCAGGGTTAAAATCAAGCATGTGCTTAAAACAAATTGCTGTGTCTGGTTGGTGTCTCTGATGGCTTGAAAGARTCAGCCCCAGGTGCCTCCACAGAAGCTGTGCAGGAATGCAGGTGACACCAGCTTGAGGGCACTCCACTGGATGGGTACTGAACTGGGATGGGGACCAGAGGAGAGCTGGGAGTGATTTTTGCCTTTGCCACTAGAAGCTTGTCCATCTGTCCTTCTGCTGTACAGGCACTGTAAAATCACTGACCCCTTTCTGTGAGCCTGGAGCTCTGCTGGTAAAAATCCACAGCCCTAGCTGGTTATGAAGTGGCTTTGCAGTGTTTGCTAATGGTRTTTATAGAAATCAGAGCGGGGAGTGTGAGTATGGGCTTAGGGAACCAAGAGGAGAAATGAGGAATCTAAAAAATAAGCTGTTTTCTTTCCAAAACCCTCACAGTAACACTTTCCTTCCTCTTTTTGAGTGCTTTCTGTGCTGTTTGATTTTTTTTTTTAATATTTAAGCTTTTACCTCACCCCTCACCACCCCTTATTTCTTCTCACCTTGTCTCCTTCTCTAGGAAAACCTCTTTTTTGTGATGGAATACCTCAATGGAGGAGACCTCATGTTCCACATCCAGAGCTGCCACAAGTTCGACCTTCCCAGAGCAACGTAAGACATTTACCATTGCCTTTGGGCCTGACCTGATTTTATTCCCTGCTCTGCCACTGCCCTGCAGAGGAAATCTTGGGCAGATTAKTTGACCTCTCCTCACCTTGCCCAGCTGAAAAGTGGGGATGATGCTTGTGCTGGAAGCCTCTCTATCCCAGCTGTCTCCAAACTCAACAAAACCATAGAGGACATCCTCCCAGCTCAGGGAGGGACTGGAGTGAGTCACTTCCCATCCTCTTTTCCCTCCCACAGAAGACTTTTAGTCTCCATCCACACAGCTGGCTTCACTCAGACATGACCTTGCTTCTTTACAATACTCTGTAGCCAAGCTGCAGGACCTGCAGCCCCRTGGTTCCCAGCCCAGTGGTCAGAGGTGAAGCTGTTGTTTGTTAGAAGTAATGGGATTTTCCTTTTTTTCTACTTAAAGTTCGAGGGGGTGGGGTGAAAACCTATCAAAAGCACAAAAGGTAAATTTAAACAAAAAATTAATATACCGGCAGAGAATTAAATATGCATTTAGCTTTGATTAAAGTAAATAGAAGAATTAGAATAAATGAAAGGTGCTTTTGATCCTTCTGCAAGCAAAAGGTGTTTTGAAAGTCAATATTGAAACCACTATAGGAATTACGTTTATTTAATAATTTAATAATAAAAAACCCACACCATCTTTTAAATCAGTGTTTGATGATATTTTTCAAATGCTTTTGAATGTCCAGAATTAAGGGCCAGTGCACTGAAGACTGAGGGAGCAGAGCTGTGCCCCACTGGAAGGGGTTATGATCCTGTGGTTTCATTCCCTTCTGGGACAGCACTTTCATTCTTCACACTGATGCTGCCTCTTTGACCTTTGGGTCAAAATGTGCTGAGAACAACGACTTCAAGCTCAAAAAAACTCCAGAGAAAGGCCACCAGCCCATATTATGGATAACCTTTCAAAATCAGAAAAAATTTCTTCACTGAAAGTGTGGTCAGTCATTGGAACAGGCTGTCCAGGGAAGCGGTGGGATCGCTGTCCCTGGAAGTGTTCAAGAAATTGTGGATGTGGCACTTGGGGACGTGGTTTTTAGTGGTGGTTTTGGCAGTGCTGGGTTAATGGTTGGACTCGATGCTRGAGGGGTTTTCYAGCCCAAATAATTCCAGAATTCCAGGATTCTTTGMAAAGCAGGTCATAAATCTGGGCAGGGAGTCTTTCTGTGCTCCCTGTCCCAGATCCCCCCCTGCTTTTGGGAATCTCACATCGCCCATCAGTAAAACACAGTCACCCCAAGCCTTCTGCAGACACTCCAAACCTTCTGGGRACCTAAAGAAATTTTGGCTCTTGTGGGGACAAGGTTTCCCTCTTTTTGGGTCTAGTTGAGAAAACCTTTTGTTCTGACCTGTGCCTTCTGTCATTCAGGTTTTATGCTGCTGAAATCATTTGTGGGCTCCAGTTCCTCCACTCCAAGGGCATAATATACAGGTAATTTTACCCTTTAGTGTAATTAATATGCTAAATGCTAAACCTTTCCTGCTTTTCCCTGCAAGCACCAATGGCAGCAGAGAGGCTGTTTCTTGGCTGTACTTACTGGCAYTGCAACTCCCTGCAGATTTCCCTTCTACATAGTTTGGGTGTTTTATTTTGAAGGGAGACTGTATRAAAGGCAGTTTTGATCCCTCTTTCAGAACCCCATTTTATTTCAGTTAACAGTAAAACAAATGGATTTATTTGGATTTATTTTTTTACATTTTGCATTTATAGAGCCATTCACACAGCACTCAGTGTAGGCACCTGGTTTAAGCTTTCAACATATCAAGGTCAAGTCAGACACAAGAAATTTGGTGCATCTGCTGTGCTGCTTACCTTGGGACAGTGGTGACAATCTCAACCCAAGTAACAAAAGCAGGGAGACAGTGATATATCTTAATTTTGGGTTAATTTTGTGCACAGGGGGAGATGGGATTCATCTCACCATCATGAATCTGAGTTGTCTGTTAAGTTCGTCTTGTAGTAAGCAGAGAGYAGAGAGCATTTTTAGGTCCATCAAGCCTGTGTTAAAATGTGTATGGGAAGTGCCCAGTTCTAGAAATTAGGCCACAGTCTGATTTCCCATGGCCAAAAGGAGGAACTGAATTTCTGGGGAGTTCTGGTGAAACTCAACTTCGTGGCAAAATTCAGTTACTACATTGCAGCCTTCTTTAAAAGCAGAAAACAAATAACTTGTCACAAATAAATGAGCAAGCTCCCCACAGCAATGATGTTTGCTGAGCCCAAAATGAGCTCATTTCAGTGTTTGTCATGTAGCATGAACATTAGAGAAAATGCTGAAAGTGAATGACTTGCTCACAACCCATTCTCCCTTTAAAACACGAGTTTTGATTCTTATTAGTACTCATGTGGGAGCCATTTATAGTCTTTATTGACCAGTGATGGTGATTGCATAAACATGAGATCAATACCAGTGGCATTAAGCTAAGATGATCTCTGGGGTCTCAGCAACTTTTCTGTCTCTAATTTTTATTCTCCATGAGTGAAGGGAAAAAATTTCTGAAGTGCACAAATCACTTGGCCACGTCTGTTATTTTTAGCCAGTCTTCTCAGAAAATCTGATTAAAAATATCTGCAGGACATGGTGACTTTATGGCAGGGCTGCTAATGCTGACATTTTAGTTATAATTCACATTTTTACTTGGAATCACTGCACCAGTGCTGAGTTGGGGTTTGGGACCKATTTCCTCCTGAAAGGAGAGAGGTTCTTAGAGTCTGGAGCCTTGGGAATTGAGGGGAAATTGGGACATCTGRGCAGTGGGTAGCATGTGGATAGGAAGAAATATCTCATTCCCAGGAGTTGGTGATATTGCTTTGGGTATCAAGCATTGAGAGAAGAGGTTTAACCAGTCCTACTCTTTTCCCTTTTTCACTGAAAACAATGACAACAAGGTCAGCTGAGAACACAGAGTCATCAGTATCTCTGTCAGAGCAAACTAAGCACTTAGGAAAGTGAATAGAAATAATTTTTGAAGCTACATCTCTTGTGATGTCGTAAGAATAACGAATCCAGCTGTTCTCTCTTGTGCACCCACGTTTGGAAACATTGCCTTAAATTTTAACGAATGAGCCGAGGTGTTTTTTGGCAGAAACTCCAGTCCCTGGAGCCAATGAGTTTGAGACTCATCAAAATAATGAAAGGGAACTGTAGGTGATGGGTTTTTTTGTTTTGCTTCGATCTACCAGATGAATAAAAGCAGCGCTGGCAGCCCRAGATTGATCTCAACGTTGTAACTAAAATAAGTCATTCCAGCTGGAAATTGTGACAACATGAGTGTCTGCCGCTTGGAAGTCAAATGTCTCTCGGTTTTCTCTGTATTTCTCTTTGATTGATGACTCCCATTTTGTCTGGGGCCATATTCTTGCAGCAGACACCAATTTAGTGTGTGAACATTACAGTGTCCCCCACCCTGATGGGAMCCTGGCCCAGGCAGGACAAGGAGCTTTGCACAGAGGGATTCTGAGGAATCATCTTCCCTGCAATTGCAGGCCATTATCCCAGGAGCATCAAGCACTAGAAATTACCTTCTTTGAGGAACATTTTCTGAAAAAAAACCCACATTGTAAAGCAGTTGTCAGAGGGAGGGTGTCCCTGCAGTAGCCTCGTTGTTAGGCCTCTTGCCTGAGATGTGGAAAATCACAGAATCACAGATTCACAGAGTGGTTTGGGTTGGAAGGAACCCTAAGGATCACCAGCCCCCTCGCCATGGGYAGGGATGACATCCACRGGATCAGGCCCCATCCARCTTGGCCTTTTGGCTAAAATATGTRTAGGCCATGAATTAGTGKGAAAAATAACAATTACACCCTCAGCTGTGGGTGTAATTGTTATTTTTATTTATTATTTTATATATTATATTAATATATAATAATATTTATTTATTATTTTTATATATTATAWGACACACAAATGTGTCTGGGTGCTTTGGGAGCCCTGTGAAGGAGCAGTGATTGCTAGCACAAACCAGGCAGTGCAGGAATGTGTGTGCTCATAGACCAGGTGACCCAAATTCTACCCACATCCCCAGTTAAGTGCAGCATCACTGATCCAAACATTTTACCTGGGTCATTATCTCAAATAAAACCAAAACCTTTAGGAAAGATTTAAGAAAATTAACATAGAAACCACACCAGCCTTCCTTTCTTTCTGCCTTTTCTACTTTACAAGCTTTTCTCTCCTTTTAGAGTTAGTTCCCACTTGAGGACCTCTTTGTTCTCCACCAATGGTCATGATTCATCAGCCYGTTTGCTTTTATTTCCTTCTCTGTCCATTTCTGTTTTCTTCCTCTCTCTGGGCTCTTTGCTTGCCAGAGTAGCTGAGAGCCTGAAAACGCAGACAGCAGCCTGGCAGCCRAGTGTGAAAGGCTTTGTAAATCCTGGGGTTCAGATGGTGCAGCCCAGCAGTGCTGGGGGCTCTGAGATTATTCTGGGGTTAATCTGGGATTATTCTGGGGTCATTCTGRCCCTCTGCAGGGCTTGTGAGTCCTTGCCTCTCTAGCCTTACCTTGTAGCATTTGTAGAGTCTGCACTGCAAGGGAGATCTGGCAGCAGCTTCAGMGAGAATATTGAGATTCCCAGGGGAGGAGAGAGTGAGAATTACCTGCTCTCGTTCTCCAGGTTGTGTTAGGGCAGAAGCACCAGCTGGCTCAAAGCCCTTCTTAGCTTCCTTATTGTSCATCTTTGAAGGAAACAGCTTTTAGAAGGTGTCTTGGGTGATGTCATCCTTGGAAGTRTCCAAGGCCAGGTTGGATGGGGTTTGGAGCAATCTGGGATAGTGGAAGCTGTCCCTGCTCATGGGAGGGGATTGGATCTGGGGGATCTTTAAGGTCCCTTTCAAGTCAAACCACTCTGTGATTCCATGATTCTGTGTCTTATCCAGCCAATAAGTCAGTGCTGGGAGAAGAGAAATGCAGAAGAGGGATGCTGAAGCCCARGAGAGCAGTTCCACATTTATCCCTCAGCCTCCCTCTGTATTTCCAGCATGGAGGCACTACACAGAGGCAGAGAATGAGTGTAATAAGTGTAACTTGCTAAAATAACTTGCGTGCTTCACCCTTTGAAGAAATTGTTTTCTTCTCTTCCTCCACAGAGACTTGAAGCTGGACAATGTCCTCCTGGACAATGAGGGGCACATCAAAATTGCTGACTTTGGGATGTGCAAGGAGAACATGTTTGGAGATGCAAAGACAAGCACTTTCTGTGGGACTCCTGACTATATTGCCCCTGAGGTAGGTGTGGGGCACAGGGAGTGCTGTGGGACAGGAAACATCTCCAGACATGACTGTTGTGCAGTGGTGGAGGTTGCAAAGAGCAATAACCTGGTTAGGAGCAGTTCCAGGCCAGAAACTGGATTTCAGCACGGCTCAGAGTCTGTGTTGCTGTTTGGCAATGCTTATTTTTGTGGCTAATTCATTTTTTGGTGCAAGTGGAACTTGGCTTAAACCAAGAAAGAGAATGCTTARTGGAAATTTTTTTTGGACCATGGCAGAAGAAACTCCAAGAGGTCCTGCARTTGAGGGACAGACACAGCCTGAGAAATGCTGACTGTGCCCTTTCCCTTATCTCAATTTTTAACCAGACATAAATTTGTTCTTTTTTTTTCCTCTAGAAAATTTAGGTGTTTTGAACTAGATCTCTCCAGAAAAGAGAAAGTTTCCTTAACCTGATGACTTCACACAATGATAGATCTTACTATGGAGAGGCTTTGACTAATTAGGTGGCCACAGAAAATATTTTTTTAGCTCAGAGAAAAACCTACAAATCATCCATGCATCATGTCTGACATCGGTCTGAAATCCATTTATTTACCTTTCAAGATCCCATTTTGTAATTTTCATGTTTTCATGATGGATATTGGTATTTTCCAAAGAGTTGTCAAAGCCTTTAGGGTTTTTTTCCCCTCTGCTATAATTCATTGGTCCTTCACTGTGCACTAAGGGCTCGAGTCTGGCTGAGGTTACACCACTGCTGGCTCAAGGGTCTCTTCAAATCAATCGGATTTCTATTGCCTAAGAATGGGTGYAAGTGTGCTCTGCAATCAAGCTGCAATTGTCTTTTATTCCACTTCAGTATGCCTTTGTTTAAGAAAAAAAAAATGCTATTTTTTRCTCCTAAAAAAACAAAAAATAGCCAAGAGTTGATCCATTATCTGTGATTTTATTTTATAGAAAAGAGAAAAACTGAAATAGCTCAGAGTTTTATTTCTGCACCATGTTTATTTTAGGGATTCAACGAGTGCATACAAAACATTTTATCTCTAAATTGAAAGCAYTTCTGGAGTTTATGGATCATCTCTCCTGCCACAGGCAGGAGCACTGGACTCTCTCAGTATTTCACTGTGGCTGCTGCCACTGTAATTTGTTACAGAACCAGCAACTTGGACACAGCCATGCAAATAAGGGGTGTATGGGTCAGTAGACAAGCAATTTCTTTTCATTTCAAAAAAATCTGACCAGAAAAAAGACAGCCTGAAATTAAATTAATGAGTTTATTTTTGTCCCAGAGAATTTAAAACAAAATAAACCTTTTTATTTCTGAGTGCCATAAAACACTTCCATTTCAATTTCCAGATATTTTAGACTTATAAAGATAAAGCCTTATAAAAATAATTTCTCTTTTCAGAAGGAAAGGTTGGGATGATTTTRTTTGTAAGCAATCCAGAAAAAAATATATTAAGGGGTCTTGCTGATTTTTTTTTGACTCTGTGTGGAATTGTATCTATTACAGGATATTRTATATATTACAGCTCATTGTGTATATTACAGCATATATTCAAATCTATTTTTKGTCCTTTTGGCATATCCTCTTCTGGAGACAGATGTAGTATAGAGCATCCCATTGCAACCAAGATGTGGGCTCAAGAATAAAGATTGTGCCTCAAAATTAAATTTTCCCCTCGACAGCTCTAAAATTCTGATAAGAATCCTACACACCACAGTCATCATGTGAACCTTTAAATATCTCCAATGTAAAAATCTATATWTGAGCAAGTTTCTGAGGCTCTTTGAGACAAACAGGGGTTGCATTTCACAGCAGGTAGATATTTAATTAGATGTTTAAAACTGGGTGAATTYCCTTCCTTGGCTATAAAAGGAGCTAGTGATAAGTGGTCCAGCTCTAGATATCTCCACAACAGATACCTAAAGGCGGGCGAGATTAATTTTGCTTCTTCAGCGAGGGAGTTTGAGAACTTGGTGATGATCCTTTAGACCCTGGAGAGGTTGTCATTCCAGCTGGATGTCACTTTCTAGGTGACACTGAAAGGCACAAACCAAGGGACTGACTGAGGACAAATTCCCATTCCTCCATCTAAACCCAGTTGGTCTCCAGAGGACAGAGCAGCAACCCCTTTCATGTTTTTCCTGGGGAAGATTTTGCTGGGGTAGAGTCACACCCTTTTAAGTGACTGATGGTCCTGAAGTACCTTTCAGCTGCCACATTTGTACTTTTAAAACTCAGCTTGTGTCACTGGAATCAATACCAAGATGCTGATTCCTGAGCATTTGTCTTCTTGGACTTCAYGAGCCTGATTTGAACCCTTGGAGAGCAGGCTAAAGATGACTTGTCTCATCTTTTATATTTGAGATCTCATTGGTAGCCAAGGATTTGTTCAAGTAATGTAAGAATTAAGTGCAGCCTCTTGTCTGTAGTGCCAGGGACTGTTTTGGCACTCAGGTGTGGCTGTGTCTCGTTGCTCCAGATTTCCACTGGCAGAATTGTGGCTCCTGCTGCAGGCAGGGGGAAGCACCTCTGACAGAGCAGCTGTTGCCAGGCCATGGTCTGGCCACCCTCTTGAAGCTGAAAAGCTCATGTCAGACATTTTATTGCTGCCTTTGTGGCTYCTCTTTCTGGGCAGATACTGCTGGGGCAGAAGTACAACACCTCTGTGGACTGGTGGTCCTTTGGTGTCCTCCTGTATGAGATGCTCATTGGCCAATCCCCTTTCCATGGCCAAGATGAGGAGGAGCTTTTCCAGTCCATCCGTATGGACAACCCCTTCTACCCTCGCTGGCTGGACAAGGATGCAAAGGACATTTTGGTGAAGGTAAGAATCACCACCCATCAAATGAAAGCCTTCCTGYCAGAATTACTGTCTTCAATTTGCTTATCTTCAGCTGTTGTAGAGAGGAACAGACGTAGTTTAGTCACTGTCTTTCCTGTGGGCATCAAACTACACCTCTCCCATAAGGAGATTTGGGTGTCTTCCTTCTCCTAATTTGTGATGGTGGCTCCTCACAGACACCAGCAGAGATCAGTTTCTTTGCAGAGCAAAGAAACTTGAGAACTTTCCCTAAGGTGCAAAGCTCAGTAGCTCCTGGGGAAAATACTTCAAACTAAGGGTTACATGAGTCTGAGATGTTGAACATCTCTTTTTGGGGCACATGCTGCCATCTTTCTGCCCAAACACCCTGTACTTCTGTCARGATTAGAGGTAGTAATCATCTTTATACCAATCAGTAAACTTCCTTGTTTAGGAAAAAAAATCYCAMMATTTTCTCTATTATGGCCTCTACTCTGGATAATTACACATTCCACCCTGCTTTATGCCTGTGTTATCATCAGAGAATTTAACCTATGGGATCAACATTCCAGCTTTTTGTAAGAGAGCCCGAGAGGAGACTGGGGGCGAGAGGGAACATCCGCCAGCACGCCTTCTTCMGGGAAATCAACTGGGAAGCTTTGGAAGAGAGAAGGATGGAGCCTCCTTTCAAACCAAGAGTGGTAAGGRTGGATCTTCTTTCACTTCCACCCATCTCAGGTCTTCTAAACTGTGCGTTTCTACTGGCTGCCTGACCTGATCCTCACAGCACTGCTTGGTGGTGGCTGCGAGCCCAGGTCTGGCACACTCACCCCTGGGAAACCATAAATTACTCATTGCTTTCCCAGTTACTGCAGCAGGATAACACCTTCCCTTCACCTCAGAACTGCAGCCCATTCTGAGGGGATTGTCTTTCATTGCACTGCAGAAGGTAAAGCAGCTCAGGAACCGAGTGTTTGGTTCCTGAACTGTTTTACCTTCTGCAGTGGTTCCATCAGAATAATTCTGACTATTAATAACAGTCTCGTTAAATTATTAAAGTCCTGTTAATAACAATAAGGGAATTTAACTTGACAAGCACATCATACTTTCATTTTACAGTCTTCCACAACTGTTATACAATTGGTGAGTTCAGTCTGCCGTGTTACAAAGCTGTAACATCCCAGCCTGGCAGAATTCCTGGATCACAGGCTCAGTGCCTCCTTTATAATATTTATATTTACTGGCTCCAAAGTGAAAGTTGAGCTGAGCCCATAGGAGGCAGCCTGATAGGGCCAGTACCATGGGAATAAAGATCTGACTATTAGTGGTTTGACATAATTTTTTTTTCTTTTTCTTAAAGAAATCTCCAAGTGACTGTAGCAACTTCGACAAGGAATTCCTAAATGAAAAACCCAGACTGTCCTGTGCTGACAGAGCACTGATTAACAGCATGGACCAAAATATGTTCAGCAACTTCTCTTTTGTGAACCCTAAAATGGAGAAAATATTTTCCTGAGATCTGCCTTACTGAAGGAATTCTCTGTRATGATTTGAGTAGCACTTTGTCAACTGAAGATTGTGCATGGTTGTTTTTATCAAGAACCCTCCAAAAAGAAAACACCTCAGTGAGAGTTTGTACTGTGCCTGGAGGCTTCTGACTTTTTCAGTCCRTAACAGATGCCAGCCCACTCTTCATTGATGATAAAGTTTCTTTGTGGTATCTTTTGGTCTCTCTTCTCTCTCTTCCCAATGTTCTTGAAATTGAAAGCGTCCAAAAATGAGGAGGTGCCGAAACCTGTTCCCCACTATTGTACACACAGCCAACAGGTTTCTCTGTAAGGAAAAATATTTGAGCTTCTGGTGATGTCAGTGCCCATTTCTGCAACTCTGACCCAGACCCACCTTCTTCTGAAGGAAAAGTGGTTTGCTCAASGCCTGAGGGTGTCAGGGAAGACTCAGGTTGGATGCTTTGGTAACCTCCACTTGTACATGTGCAGAATTGCCAAAGTGTGCACACCTTTGAAGAAAGAAATTTGCTCCCTACACACTTTAAAAATGCCTTTCACAGCTGTTAGGACTCAATTTTTCTCCATGGGACAAAGAGACTTTTTTCAGGTGCCCATTCCACATCTCAGTGGATCGTTACCAAAGGGAGTGCCAAGACTGGTGCAGAAAACCAGAGGTTTACACTTAGTGCCTGAGCAGGAAGGATGGGAAGTTGCAGAATGTTGCAAGAACCATGTTCTAAAGCTTTAAGTGTCTTCTGACACACCAGACTCAGGGCAAGATCTCAATGGGGCTTTCTGACATTTTACCCTAAAACCACATAAGAAAAATGCAACGTTTCCTCAAACCATTGTTTAAGCATTGCAAAGGTGGCCTTCCAGTCACAGAATTGAGGTATTTAAGTTGAAAGGTGCTAACTGGTCCTGCAAAGGCTGATTTACTTTCTCTAAATGAGGTCCCAGCTCTTGGGCACAGGTCAATGAGCTGCACACGATGGTCACAGGGCAGGAGGCACATCAGGTGAGGGTGGCCCTCACCCCCACCTTGTGACATTTTGCTGTGTGTTCTGTCCCAGTCTGTGGGAATGTGGGTGGGGTTAAAAAAAAAGTATTTTCCGTGATCCTTTCATCATGGGATCCTTTTAAATAAAGGTGCACTGTTTTCTGAGGATGGAGATTTGTGAAACCACTTGTCACTGAGATACATGTGCAAAGCTGGGTCAAAATCAAGTCAGAGCCTAAAAAGAAGATTTTGTAACAACTTGGGCCTCGGCAGTCACTCAAGTTGCTGTTGGGATCTATTTAAAGAACATACATTTGGAGCTTTGTTGCATCAGCCTCCAGTCCATGGGAAAAAAAGCTCTGGCAGGTGAGTTATCCCAAAGTCAGGTTCCCTCCAGAGGTGCCTTCCTGGTTCTGCTGGTCCAGGCTGTCAATGTGGAGTTCCCAACAGGATGAGTGCAGCCTTGCAGGCAGTGCTGGGCTATCACTGGCAGTGACTGCAGGCACAGAATCCAGCAGGAGCAGGGGCTGAGGTGCCTGAAGCCAACAAGAGGAGCAGAACACCCTGAGAGAGGTTTCAGTCCAGTGACTCTGATGCAATCCTTGTTTGTGCTGTATGACATGCAGGAGGGGGCAGCTGAGCTCACAGTTTGTGGAGGTGGTCATCATGTTTAATTAGAACGGTTAACATGAATTTTTTAAATGCCAGTGCTGTTTGTACAGTTTAATAAAATGTTGTGTATAATGGGAAATGGGCATTGAAGTGATTCAATAGGGACAAAGAGCAGAGGTGCTTAGAAAAGCCATGAAAATGGCTCTGTGCTGTCTGGGGAACATTCCCCAGGGGAATTTTGACCCCTAAATACACAGCAGCAGCAAGCACTTGAACAACTGTAACTACTCCACAGGGCAATATCTAAACCAAGGATTTGATGCTGAGCAAAGGTACCCAAGAAGAGAGTGAAATGTTCCTTTTTACTACCAGAAGGTGACACAGCTCTGAATGGGGTCTGGTATCTCAGAGGGGTTGCAGAGGAGATGTGCAAAGGTTTTTATTAAAAGAAGGTGACTTAGAACATGTTCCTTTGACACCCAAACGAGGGTGAGCCAAGTGCTGTGAGGGCCTGAGTGTGTCCATGACTCTGATGGAGAGTCTGGCCAGCCTGATCCACACTAGAGACTGCATTTCCAAGCATTTGAAGACTGGCAGTATCCCTGAAGGACTTTTAGGGATGTTCTCTTTGCAGTGGCACAGCATTTTGGTCTTGACACCAATGCAGGGACAACCCAAGAGCATAGACTAAGGGAGGAGGGTGCTGGTTCACCTCCTGTGGTTAAGTCACTGAASAGAAACAGGTTTTAACACCTCTCTGATCAGAAGGAGGGCTCTCTGCACTCCAGCTGTGGTCCCATAGAACCACAAGCATGACTTGTGAAGGAACTGCCTGATAACTGCTAGAGCAGGCACAGCATGAGGATTAGTGTGAAGCTTTTGATGCAAACCACAAGAAGCAGCACCCGCTTCTCTCTGCGAGGCACCTTCAGCTTGAAAACCCCACAAACCCACTGGGGATGGGGGCAGGGAGAGGGGGGAGGTGGGTACAATGCACCACAAATGTGCTCACTGTGTGTCCCAGCTGTGCCTGGGGGTGTGAAGAGTGACGTGGGAAGCAGCAAACGCTTTCCTGTGGTGCCAGTGATTGAGAGATATCAGCCTGGGAGGGCTGAAAGCACCCACACAGAAATGAGCCCAGGTACCCACAGAGGTGCCCCTTTGCCTTAGCTGAACCTGGCACCTCCATTCCCACCTTATTTCTCTCTCTTTCTCTCCCCTCCTCCACGAAATTTTCATTTTATGGCATAGTAGATTGTCACAGACATGTTTTATGAAAAATCCTTTCCTTAGGATTTTTYCTCCTGAGARGCTGAGGGGCCTCAGGAACAAAATGYAAACAATGGTTATCTGCTGCTGTGGAATGCAACAGGTGGGTCTGTGATTGGTCTCATGTTGGTTGTTTCTAATTAATGGCCAATCACAGTCAGCTGGCTCAGACTCTGAGAGTCACGAGCCTTTGTTATCATTCCTTCTTTTTTTTTCTATTCTTAGCTAGCCTTCTGATGAAATCCTTTCTTCTATTCTTTTAGTATAGTTTTAATGTAATATATATCATAAAATAATAAATCARGCCTTCTGAAACATGGAGTCAGATCCTCATCTCTTCCCTCATCCTGGGGCCCCTATGAACATGGTCACAGTAGATGGGGCTTGACAGGTTTGGTTRTTCGTTTGCTGAAGGCTCCATCCTGTTCTGGAGCCCTATGGGATCACAGCACCACTGCAGGACCATGGCACCAGCAAACATCAGGGCCTGATCTCCAGCACCACCTGCTTCAGCTCAGGTTTTGGGAGTCCCCAGCACCCAAGTGCTCCTTTCTCAGTCTTGCTGCCTCACCTGGTGGATGTATGGATTCCTACCTGTTGGCATCCACCAAATCAGGATGAGTGGGAGTCACCTGTCAATGACAGCCCTGATTTCAGCACTCCTGCAAAGACTTCCAAGAGGAGCTGGGTTGGTCTCACAGCTTCTCAGTATTCAGAAGAGAAAAACCAAGCTCTGTCCTCCACCCCACCACGCTCTTKGCAGCCTGTGCTGAAAGGAAAGACAACTTTGCCCAGTTGTTACAARACACTCTTCCAGTACAAAGGTGTCACCAAAATTCCCTATCTGACAACACAACTCCAAAGAGTGAGTCCTGGCAGTTGAAATGCTCTTCTCTTTGTAGTTATATTTGTACCTTGGACATCTAAARCCCACAATAGAGATCCCAACTGAGACCTCACTCCAGGGGTGCCTGCATCATCACCTGCAGCCACCAGATCATCATCAGAGTGTGGCTCAAAGTGTGTCTTGTGGTGTGAAGCCAGCAGAGGTCTCAGTGCAGAGCTCAGGAAGCTTTTSTACCTTCCTTACACAGAAATTTTATCTTTGGTCCATCGCAGCACAAGCAGAGCTGGTGAAATACAGGAAGTAAATGTATTTTAACTCTTCTGTAACTGGCACTGGGTGCAGCCCAGACTGTACCTGCTGTACTGGGGTCCATTCCACTGTTGGTAACAGGAAATTTGGAGTCCTTTATCTTCTCCATCATCTCAATATTTATGTACACAAAGAATTGGAAAATAGAGGAGATGTGAAACAAAGGAAAAAACAGCATTGAGCTGTAGGAGGTGAAGCAAGCACAGAAAAGGCAAGTAAGGAAGAAAAGAGGGGTACAGGCTGGTGTAATGTTATGTTACACTTCCCTTCATCCATTGGTTTCAGTTAGAGCTCTGCTGTTTTCCTTCAAAGCCATCAGTACCATCCTAGAGTTGCTTTTGTAGCCAAAGCACAGAACTTTTGGAGATTTCAGAGAATAGGACAGCCTGAGACCAGAATGGCTCTGATCTGGCCTCCCAGGCAGCACAGAKCTGCCACTCCTGCTCTGACATCTCCCCTAAAAATCCAGATATTTCTGCTTTGAATCTAGATTCAGGTCTCAGTTCAAGTATTTTAATTAGGCTGTCTATAGCAGAGGAATGGAGTTTAACTGCTTGCTTTTAKTCAGGTAGCACCCCTGAGACACCCTGGGTTATCCTGGAGGACTTTTCCTAAATATGAGTCTGCCCTACAACCTGTGACTTACCCCACAGCCCTATTTCCCCCAAATACCCCCAAGAGCCATGGACACCTCTCTGTGAGCAGTGGAATCAGGCCAGGATTTCAGCCTCCAGCAGGCACCTGCACTCAACCAGACATGTCTTGTCAGAAGAAACATCAAAAAATAGTTAACATGTTTTCTGCAGCTGCTAAAGAAACTTCATGAAGGAAATCCTCCATCCTCATCAAAGGGGAGCAGARGGCACTGCATTCCCATTTTCACTGGCAAGCATGTTCCCTTCTCCCATACTAAAGCAGTGATAATGAGAAAGACACCARGCTCAGTAGTTGTGGTGTTTTGAGAACTCTTTGCTCTTGAAACACTTTTAAGCTGAAAGAAGGTAGGTTTAGATCAGATATTAAGAATTATTTTTTTTTTACTCAGATGGTAGTGAGGCCCCRGCACAGGGTGCCCAGAGGAGCTGTGGCTGCCCCTGGATCTCTGGAAGTGYCCAAGGCCAGTTTGGATGGGACTTGGAGCAACCTGGGRCAGTGGAAGGTGTCCCTGCCATGGCAGGGGGTGGAATGAGATGGGCTTTAAGGTCCTTTCCAACACAAACCATTCTGTGACTCAATCACAGGAGACACATCACAGGAGGTGCTCAGTTACAATTAAGCTCAAGGGCACCAGCTCTTTCTCATTCTGCATGTTCACATGTTGAATTTTAAAAAAACAACCCTTAATCTCTGTTCCAAGAGTCAACTGGATTCTGCCTGTCTGGGACCCAGCAATCTCCCAACTCATGCTGCTCCTCTGTCTAAACAAAAACCTGCCAGTGCACAGCAGCTGGGGAGGTGAATCATTATTTTAATAATCACCTAGAGGAAAACATGCTGCTTGAGTGGAGAGAAAATAAAAATTAAGTATCACATTTAATTTATGGTGTGGCCTTTTATTTTAAAGGAACATAAACTGAAAATATTCAGACATCAAAGGAAGAATCTCAGCTTTCACTTCTAAATTCTATTTTATTATTGCTCTTAGCCTCCCAGTAGCAAAGGAAATGAGTTCTTTGGTAATCATTTCCATTTAATTTTCAGCTCCCTTCTGTTGATAGCATCGTGTGTAACCTTTTTTCTAACAGTTACTTTAAATTGTGTATTTTGATATTCCATTCAGCTGGTGGAGAAAGAAAAATCAGTTCTAAAAAAGCCATTTTATCTCTGCTGTACATGAGCTCAGCAGGATAATGTGATATCTCAGTGAGCATATTTATTTTAAGTTATTGGTATTTTCCACCAGGGTGAAATTGTTCCAGATATAACCTCTCATTGCCTCCCCTCTTCCTGCCCAAAAAATGTCATGGGGCCAAAGCAACGGAGAAAAAGAAACAAAATAGCAATGCTCATTGAAAAGGAACAATAATCCACCCAGCAAATCAACTCAGTTCTGGTCATTCTGGGCAGGATGAAAAGAGTGAAAAAACCTGAGAAAATGGGGGAAATGGAGCACACAATCATCATAGGGATRATAAATCCCTGGGCACAGTGTTTGAGTAGTGAGGGAGAGGTCAGCAGTGCCACTGAGTGACCTTTCTCATAAAGATGTTAAAGCTCAATAATGTGGTTTGGTTCTTCAGGAGATCCAGTGACACTGGAATTCAGATGGGAAGAGGAATGCTGGTTTTCCTTTGTGCTGGGCTGTCTCTACACCAAATCACAGACTTGCTTCTTTTTCTTTGGGTGTACTGAAAAGAAAAGAATAAATAGAAAGCCTCCACAAAAGACCACAGCAGCTTTGGYTGAAAAACAGCCAAAAGCAGGGCTTGAACCTTCTGAAATGAGGACTAAGTGCTTTAATATTTCAATTAAATTCCTTGTTGAGAATCAGCAACACTTTCACAGACTTATGTGGAATAACCACTGAAGAGAGGCAGCTGTAACAGCTCAAACCACTGCTTTTAGCAGCAGCATTTACCTTGCAGCACTTCCCATGTTCCAAATGGAGAGTCTCCAATGGAGCTCTGGGGAGCTGTGATGTGGTTCTTTATCAGCACAGGAGCAGATGGCAGATTAAGATCTCATGCTTCCAAAGTCTTCCAAAATGTTATGTCTAGACATAGCTGAGAAGGTGACAAGGAAAATTCAAGGCTGAGGCTGCAGAGGGCCACTGCAGGAGAAAATGTGCATTTTTTTTCTTGGTATAAGGAAATAATAAAGACTGGTTGCTGTGGAGTCACTCCCTGAAATGCACAATTCTTACTCACCATCAGTGCTCAGCCAAACMCTGGCACTGCAGTGGTGAAACTGTGACCAAGCTCTTCATTTTCACAAGAAATAAGTCAGTACTGCAGTGGAGGCAGCTTTCCACCATGACTTAGCACAGGTGTAGCTCAGTGTCCYTGGCACAATTCCTGATTTACACCAGGGAATCAGCCCCAAACATCTGCCTGTTCATTTGATTAGAGATTTTGGATTAACCCTGTGCTTCTTCTGCTGCTACAGAGGAGAGGTCTGGAAAGTGTTTTTATTTGAGTGTGGCTCTGCAAATGACATCAACCTTGCCTCATGTGGTAAGGATCCCTTTTATTCAGCCTGTAGACCTGAGCTGGATTTTAAGTTTGGAATCTATTTTCCATGATAGGACAAGCCTTATTTTTTGCATCTGACTTTAGCTATAGGGATCATGGCATCACAGGATTGTTTAGACTGAAGAAGACCTCTAATTCCATGGATTCCAGCCATTAAKCCAACACTGCCAGGTGCTCCAAGGGTCCAGCTCAACAGGACAGGGAGTTTTCCCACACGATCAGCAGAGGCACATGGAGAAGAAGGTTGATCCCATCCCAAAAAGGGGATCAACAAAAAATTCCAACAAAACACTCCCCAGCTGCCTGTAAGGACCGAGCCAATATTGTGTCTGTGACACATCTGCAGCCCAGGTGACATTAAAGTGCTGCAGAAATCTGTGATTTATACCTGTACTAGAGTGTGTGGAGTGTTGGTGTTTGTACCTGACTGAGCACAACCTCAGCTCCCTCTACAGTCACTGAGGACTAATTATTACTGTCAGAGAAACTTATAACCCYTCTTACAGCCTGCCCATGGAGTGCTAAGTGTTTATTACCTTGACAGCAAGCCCCAAAAGTTCTGTGAAGTGTTGGAATCAGAAATGTAGGGAATTTTTAGAACTTTGGGCCATTGTAAGCCAAATCKTARAATTAAACACAGGATTTAATCTGAGCCCTTGGAAAGGACTTCCAAAMTTARGTACTAGAAGAAAGAATGTGGAYTTATAGCTTAAAACAGAKACACGTTAAGAAGAGGAAGGAAGTTTGGAGTTTTAGAGTTTAAGATATATAAAAAATAAAAGTAATTACAAAGATAAACAAGAAGTTTAGAATACAGTACTGCAAGTYTGTGTACCATAACATGACTGACTAAGAAAATTTACACTGTAATATGAGTCTATAAGACAAAATATTTAAGGATTGGATCAAAAACATAGATATCCTTATTAGCAGTGTTTTATTAGTTAATAAATCCTTAAAAGGTCTTRTGACCTTCTGAAYTATACAGTAAAGATGTGAACCAARCTGACCCTTCCTGTGTAGAAGAAAAATAAATCACATCATCTAAAAAACTCAGAGATCCCATCTCTAACTCATTCAAAATTCCTTCAAAAATCCCTATAGTGAGGTAAACCCAGGTGTGATCTCTGCGATATTCTGGCTCAGCTCCTGGTGATAATGCCAACAGGCTGAAGATATTGCCCTGATCCCTTCTCTTCCTAGACCTGCCATCTCCAGAATTATTTCAGAAGTCACTTTGTGCCAGTTGTGCACTCTGAAATGCCTGGGTGAAACCTCTGGGTCTGTTCCAGGGCAAAGCAAAGAAAAATCCAGAAGCCTCAACAAATTCACTTGAAATAAAATTTACTCAAGTATTTTTAATGAATATCAAAATAYTCTTCCTGTGAGGGAAAGAAATCACTTTTATCTACTCTGAATCCTAGCATCYTCCTTCAATGCCCTCAGCAATGTCCTTAGCAAGTTGAGGATTTGGATCCACAATTCCTGCATGTCTGGCCACCTTTGGACATGGAGATTTAGCTCATCTCATCTCTTTTTCTCTCATCCACTCACTGTGTTTAAATTATTCCTTCCTTTTTACTCACTCAGCAGAGAACTGAAATTTGCTGATGTCAGGATCTCGGAACAGATGGGAGAGCACTATTGATTAGGCAGTTGAGAGGAGGACATAAATAGCTTGTTAAAAGTAAATAATAATAGTTTAAATGCTGTGTACAAACCTTTATAAAACCTAGTGAAGCAAATCGAATAATCCTTCCAGAAATCCATCTGAGTTTTTTAGCAAGGTGATGAAATTCAAGAGCCTTTTTCACTTCCTTATGTTAGTGCTGATATAAGAGCTGATTGAATCAACAGTCTGGAACTGCCAGAGATGAGCCTGCCTTCAGCATCCCAGCCAAATGAGATGTTTGCAGCTGATGTGTAAAAGGGAAAAGAGAATTGATGAGGGGGAGAGAGCAGGAGGACAGGAGCTGCAGAGTGTGAGCCAGTTTTGTTGGGAGTGGGGAGGGAAATTTATTTTTCATCATAAATTCAGAGTCTGGGCCCAAACTCACTGCTGTGTGTGATGTCCAAATTGGRGTCTAAGGCAGGGCATGGTATAAAGGCAAGGATGAGATGTATCCTTATTGATTTTGGTTCAGGTTTGATATGTACAAAGTCCTTCAGAACTGAGAGCTTTGTGAAGTCCGTGCTTAAAATCCATCTGTTCCTCCATCCACAAACCACACAGTACCCAGCTGGTTGTGACTCTCAGTTATCATGGCAGATATAAAGAACAAATTAAAATTCTAAGGTTATGTATCAAAGATCTGGAGAAAGAAAATTCATTTTAAGCTTGGGCTGCTCTTCTCCCTCAGATAAATGCCATGTTCTCCTGATCCATGTCTCTGCTGATCAATCAGAATCTGGACAGAGTCTGCAACAGAGACTGAGTCACTTCAGAAGTGTTCAAAATTATAATAATAGCTCAAGATGAGAGACAGGGTGTTTAAAAAATAAAAATTAAAATAAAACAAAAAGAGGAGAAAAGGAAAGAGAAAAATAATTCTTGCAAGTTATTTTGGAGGGAGAAAATAGGATTTTCCTGTGGACCCATTCCCTGTTGCTGTCACATTGACCTAATTCAGCCAAGAAGGTGCACAAGGACATGGTGCACCCACACTGATGGCAGGGCTGGCCCCTGGAATGCTGGAGATGCCTCCTCTGGAAGAACATTGCTTCCCTCAAGTGTTCATCAGTGCTGCTGCAGAAGGAAATGCTGGAATCTCACTGCCTTCATCCCCTGAGCTCTGAATTTCACCCACTATGGGTTGGGCACCATGAATGGGATCCCTGCTTTCTTYCCACCCTGGGGCAATGGGCCAGAAGGAAACTCTCTCCTTTGCACCTATGAATTGTTCAAGGTTTCCAGTGACTGATTTCAGAAAAACTGAAATGCCCTGTGTTGGAACCCAGAACATTCCTCTGGCTGCCCTGGATGATTCGAGACCCTGGCAGGGGGCTCAGAGTCAAAAAGACCTGTGCYTTTGATTTTAGCCCATGGAAACAATTCCCAACTTTGTGTGAGGAGTTACAAGAAGAAGAAGGAGAAGGACAGAACACACTCAGATTCCTCCATCTTGTTTCTTGAACCCCCATTTTAWAACCCCAAAATTCTACTTTTTCACCCTGTGACAAATTCACTGTCATTCTACTCAAACTCTTGTGGCTTGTAACTCCTCACACAAAGTAGGTAATTGTTTCCATGGGCTAAAATCAAAGGCACAGGTSTTTSTGACTCYGTGCCAAGGTCTCTGAGCCCCCTGCCAGGGTCTGGAGTCCTCCATGGCAGMCAGAGSAATRTCCTGGGTTCCGACAGCCCTGAACAGATTCTGTTGGGATGTTTTCAGGTGAAATTTCTTACAGACTCAAGGTGCTGTGAAAAAATCCCCATTTAACRAAAAAGTGAGAGATCCCAACAACTTTTAAAGGTTCCACCTCTCAATGTAGGGATAAATTAAATATCTGGCCCCAGGACTTTTAGCAGAAGTGACAGCCTAGGAATTTGAGATATGGGCACACTGGAATACACAGCACTGCAAGGAAGCAAAATTTCTTACACAGCCTCATAACCAAAAAGACAAATCAATTAAAGATATTGAAACAGCTACATGCAATGAAGAATTAACTTGTGGAAATCGCTGCTGAAGGATAATGTGGAGTTTAACAGCACACCAAATGTTTTAGTAATTTTGGACAAAAACACCTRTGGAATGGGAAAAGAATAAAAAGAGAAACTCAGAGCTGGGCCAGATCAATAGAACTCATGGTGCACAATCAGCTCCCCAACCATGGTGAGAAGTCCTTGTGCAGGGAAATCTAAGAAAAAAAGGATCCTCCTAATTTTYCCTCTCTTTCAGCTCCAAACTTAATGTAAAGAAGGAATAGAATATCAATAGAAAAAATAATTTTGTGGCAATGGYAATATAGAAGAGATTTGGGTATAATCCCATTTTCCAGATTTGCCTTTAACAAAGGGCAAATATTACATCTGCACACTTCCATTCCTATGAAAAAGAGATTACCAGTCTTCCTTAAAAAGCAGGTGTGATAATACAGAGCCAGAGCACTTTGGAGATTATCTGCTGATATGATTATGAAAAACACAGATATTAGATAAAAAGACCAATAAAGGAAAAGTTGTTTGTGTTRCTCCTGATTCACATGAAGAAAAGAAAATTCCCACAGTGAAGAATTTTCCTGATGAGCAGAAGGTTGCTGTGTAACAACATTAAGGCATCACAGCAACATTAAAGAGAATTGCTGCTATAAACAAGTTATTTGATATATTGAGAATGTTTTGTTTGCCTTAATTATGCACAAACAGGTGGTATTTTTACTAATTTGTTCTCCGCTCAAAATAGTTGGTTTAAACATATTTTTGTCTCTCTGATAGCACATCAGCAGTGTTCTCATTAGTCCTTCCTGGCTATTTGTGTCACTGTTGGATATTAAATCACACATCAGAAATTATGATTTTGCCACTACAGCATCAGATGCCTCTCAAAAATAAAAAAAAGAGGGAAAAACAGCCTTTCCTTTTTTTATTTTTTGTTGGCAAATTATCTGCAAAAAGCTCAGCATTGTTTGAATAATAAAAAAAGCTTTTACAGATGGCCGCAAAAGTGTTTGAAACGAGAGTATTCTCATGAATATTTATTCTCACCAATTCTCCTGACAACTTAACTTTCTGCAGACATTCTTACAAGTAAACATTCGAACAGTCTCCAAAAATCACATAAAAAGGGTTTGCACATAAACAGAAGAAAACTCACAGATCCTTTATTTCGCAGCGGTACCTTGAAATCTCACCCAGAAGAAAAGCCCTCTTGTGTTCAGTTCTGTAGAGGCACAGAAGAGAAATTTCCTCCTTACTGGAGAGTTTGGTCTAAGCGCACAAAAAAAAGGATCCAATACTGTCCTCATTTTCCAGACATGGAGCTGATGCTGACCACAGAGGAGACTTCTCCTAAATTAGACAGCAAATAGAAAAAAAAAAATCACAAAATTAGCCTCTGCTCACCCTGAATGAGGTTTAGATCTAGGTGCTTCTTTCCAGGCAGTGATTTAGGGATTTTTTAGTGGGTGGATTTTTGGTCTTTCATTCCTTGATAACTCCAAATAATATACAACCCCCTATAAAGGGCTCCCTATGTAAAATTTTAGTCATGTTGGAAAGGAAGACCTGAAGACCATTTTGTTCCACCCTTTGCCATGTGAAGGGACATCTTCCACCAGCCCAGGTTGCTCCAAGTCCCATCCAACCTGGYCTTGGGCACTTCCAGGGATGGGGCAGCCACAGCTTGTCTGAGCAACCTGTGCCAGGGCCTCACCACCCTCACAATAAAGAATTTCTTTTTAATATCCAATRYAAACCTACTCTCTTTTAGTTTAAAAGCCATTCCCTGTGTCCTGGCCCTCCATGCTTTGTCCCAAGTCCCTCTCCAGCTCTCCTGGAGCCCCTTTAAGCCCTGKTAGGAGCTCTGAGGTCTGTCTGGAGCCTTCTCTTCTCCAGGTGAGCCTCTTCTCCAGGCTGGGAGAGCTGGTACCCACAGCTCTTCTGCCAGAACCAGGCTTAAACAGCTCTTTATATAGGGTATAGGGGGATCAGAAATTGTCTAATAGCAGGGGTTAAGGAGAAGTGACCTATGGGCTTACAGAGAGATGAGCAGGGGTCCTGTCTTGGTTTGGAAAGACAGGAGTCTGCTAAGGAAGGCAGGAGACTCTCCTGAAATGGAGAATGTAAACCCTCCCCACCCCTCCGCTATAAATTTTAAATTAAGGGGCTCTCAGGCAAAAATATGGGAGCAGGAAATAACAATTCTTCAATAGGGAAGAAAAAAAATAAAAGGATAGAATAAACAATGCAGTACACTAGAACAACACTGACAGAGTCAGAACCCAACCTGACACTCTGTGGGGTGTTGGTAGCAGTCCCATTGGAATTGTGGCTGCAGCCCTCCTGCAGTGTCAGGGGTGGTTCTGTTGGAGCAAGGGGGATCTGTAGAGAAGGATCTATTCTTCCTCTGAAGATCCAGTGGAAGAGGCAGCTGCTGTTCCTCTGAGGAATCCCGTGGAGAAAGCTGTGCTGGTGTCTCAAAAAACCTCTGGATTATATCTGGGTAGGAATGCTTGGCTCCTCCCTCGGGGCTCACATCTCCCAGTGGGATGCTGTAGTTCTTATCAGCCATGCAGTGACATTCAATAGCTGTTATCAGCAGATGTCCCCTCCTGAGGGAGGTGTGAATGTGGTCACTCASAGAGAGAGATAAAGCAAACTGCCCACTTGACAAAGGTAATCTGCCATACAGATGGTAATTGAAATCATCTTGCATTGCAATCTTCAACAGGTCCGAAAGGCGGAAGACAGGGGCTTGGCATGACTTGGCATTTCCTATCTTTAGGCCTCTACCYTCCACAGGGCCCTAKCAGGCCCATGGCAYGCTACACCCTGAGTCCTCCTCCTCAGGGCTGCTCTCAGTCCTGTGTTTGTGCTTGGGATTGCCTCCACCCAAGGTACAGGACCTTGCACTTGGCCTTTTTGAACTTCACCAGGTTTGCAGAGACCCCCCTCTGCAGCCTGTCCGTCCGGGATCACATCCCCCAAACAAGCACTTTGTAGTTGGTGTCTGTACCCTCCACATCCTAGMAGGGGCAAGAACTGCAATTCTCCACTTTAATGAGCAGGGGCTCTTTTGCCTCAGCCAAATTCCACATCCACTGCAGGATTTTTGAAACAAAGGCAGAATCCTTTCATGGACTGCCACAGTGAGGAGCATTTGAATGGCACAGCAGCCTGGGTGCAAGGCACAGGGGCTGGAGCTCTGGAGGGTGAYTGTGAAAAACGCCAATCACTCGTTTTTAAAACTTTAAAAGTTTCATACTAATAAAATGGTTATAAAAATAGTAATACCATTAGAGTAACTAAAATTTGGACAATTAGGATTTAGGACAATATGAGGCAATAGAAACAAAGAGTTATAGATGYCCGGGTACCTTTTTTTATGCAAAATAAGCCTGAGAAAGGACCCACGTTAACAGAGGATTAACCCTTAAAAACAATAACCTGTTACACATTCATACACCTCATACATGATGCATAAATTCCATTCACATACAGGATTCTGTCTGGGCAGTGTCARCTTCTTCCTCTGAATCCTGATGGTGTCTTCATGGCTGAGCAAGGCAGGAAGAAGTTCTTTTCTTCTGATATTGAGGCAATAAATTCTCTTTCTCTGAAAGATTCAGGTGTCCTGTGGCTGCTATCTCAGTGTGAGTCCTCTCTTTAACAGAAGTATCTTACACAGCAGAGTTTCTATTATAACATTATGTTATAACCTAAAACTATATTTAMCACACTACTTAAGAAAATTAACACAGCATAACTTTCTAACATAACACATATAATATTCACTTGAATATTTGCAAAAAGCCAACCATAAAATACRCATTTTTCACAGTGGTGTGTTTAGCTGGGATGCTTTTCCCCACATGGTTCTTTTACAGGAGTTGAATCACTGCAGATTATGCCTGGCTGAAAGGAAACAGTATATTCTGTGGTGTTTAAAGATGCCACACTCATAGCAGAGCTTTTGCAAACCTGTGAGTCAGCAGGAGGAACACAATGCTGGTTCCAGCTATTAGGCAGTTATTTAAAACGAAACAAACAGGGGAAAAAAAAAAAAAAAGCCAGACACTTGTGAATTCAACAGATGCAGTGAATTCCCTGCTTTGCAAAGACTAAAGTGTTTGCACAGAGGAAAGGGGCACTTTTATTAACATAAAGGTCACTGCAGTTCAATTCTTCCTTTGAATGAATTATTCAGTATTTCCTTTTAATCTCGTTAAATGTGGATGTCTGTAAACAAATTCTGAAGATGCAGAGAAAATCAGACTAGCAAAAAAGCATGTGCAGTGATGGGAAAGAAGCAGACCTGACAACTTTTGGGTGCATAAGGAGCACAGACAGATTTAACTCAACAGAGGGATCGCACATGAGAGCTCAAAATGCCATCTTGACTTCTTCAACCCTTCTCATGCGTGTCCTGCCTTCCCCATGCATGGATGGCTTGTTGCAGATGTTTTTCCAGCAGTGCTTAGAGAATGGAAGGGCCTGTGATCCACAAAACCCATAACTGAACCCTCTAGATATCCAGGCTCCCAGGTAAAATAGGATTAAATTTACTCAAAATGGGATTAGACAGCACAAGTTCTCCTAAATCCATGTGTTCTGTGTTTCCTAGTGGTGTTTCAAAACTTTCAGAGATGCTGAAGGCATYTAAGTCTACTTAGAAACACTGGTTTCATGTAATTAGATATAATTTCAATGCTTTATATTCTCAGACTATTGAGATACTTAACTTCCTTTAAGAAACAGGAAACCTGAAGCCACCATAGATGACATGGCACAATGTAATTACACCAAGCTCTCTGGCACAGAACTACTCTTTCCCTCTCTTACATCTGTAAAATCTCAGAATAGATTTGGATGGACTCTCCAGACATRACTGGAATTTAAGAAATAATGTTCACTTTTCCATGCATGGTGATTAATATATGCAAAGACAGAAGCTCCAGAGCTGTACATCCAGCATCTGGATGTTGCAGCTCTGGAACCAGCTAAAAATCAAAATAGTGGAAAGGAAAAAAAAAATCACAGCATCTTCTGATGAAGAATTGTCTGTTCACAGACTTTTAATTTTCACCAACTCATTTGTCAGTCACAGCTATTTGAGGAGTGCTTTGAGCAGCCATTTCATCACTGATCTTTGTAGCTTATTCTTTTCAACATCTGTATTTATTTGCATTTAATTAGCCTGCTTGGGTGGTGGTCTCACTGTGAACATTCCCTTTGTTTGCTGGTTCTGGGTCTAAGACACTCTTCACTTTTAGGCAGCTCTATTTAGCCAAAACCTGGAACTAACATCTCTTCTGGTTAAAGGGAACACTGTATTTCCAGGAATAACTACATGCTTTGTTTTCATCTAATGAATTCCTGGTGTTTAGTTACTAAAGCCCTTGGGTTTTATTTGCAGCCCTGCCTGAGCACTGAGATAAATTTAAATCCAAGCTCATGTCCACTGTAAGCTTCTCCTGGTGGATAGTGATTTAGGCTTGGTACTTTGATCTATGGATTTTGTCTCTCCTGAACTGGTTCTCCTCAGATTGAGAACAGGGTGAAATAAATTTTTTAAAAGTATAAAACAAGCTAAAATTGCACAGATTTGCTCATTGCTAGTCTGAGCTTGTTAGCAAAGGAAGGTATTGCAGAAAACTTATGAACTTTCAAGTTCTTCTGTGCCAGAGAAATGTCCTATTTTCTCAGAACTCCTCTTCCTTGTAACTACAACTTATTCCCATGGCAATGGCACCAGCCTTTTCTTTTTTTTCATAGTACACAGAWTTTTTTTTTCTCTGAAATAGAAAACCACATTGCAAGTTGATCGCCCTTGTGTATGCTTGAGTCAGATTCAAAAATAAAGAACAGGCAAGTTCAAACCCAAACAATGGCATGAAAGAAGGCTCTCCAAGACAGAGCTGGCTCATGACCAACCAATTTCCAGTCACATTTCAGAGAAAGGCTTCAAGGAGACTACTCTCAGCCATATTTGGKGCTACTGTACTGGCTCTAAATTGTTCTCTCCTTAAACCCTTTGCATAAAAAAGGACAGATCCATCAATACCCATCTGTTGTCACCTTTTTCTCCTCAAATTGCTCTTGTGTCAGTGCTTTCCTGACAAAGGAAAGAAGGAATGACAGAGAGCAGCCAGGAGAGGGGTGGAACTCTGACTCAGGATGGCAGCCTGATCCTAAGCCTAACTTCACTCACCTGGATAATGACCTTTCTCACAAAGTTAAACACTAACTTAGGCCAACATGGCTATTTAATACCTCCASGAARTGATTATGGCCACCTAAAACACAAGTCTAACAGATTCTGCCATCCTGTACAGGCAAGAGGAAAAGGCAATTAAAGTTCAAGCACCCGAGGTGACTTTAGGACATAACCCAGAATTAAGAAGCAGACTTCATGTAATGCAGTGCACCCCTAAAAATACCATCCCAGACATTGCATTGAAACCAATTTCAGTAAAGAAAATATTTCAATTTTCATTTTCCTCCTCCTTTTGTAGTTATATAAGAATTAACAATCCTGTTCTCAGAATTCTTTGCTTATCTTTTTTTGTTGTGCTCCATTCAGCTTCTGGATCTACTGAAAACAAAATTAATAAGCAGAAAAAGGAGAGTGCCTMCAAGGAAAGTCACCATAGTCAGGGCTCTTCCTGTGGCCCTGAGGTCCCAGACAACAACCTGTTAATCTCCACCAAGTGCAACTCTTTCACCTTCAAGAAAAGTCCCATCAAAACTGACTTTTGAATTGCTCTTTGACCCATGCTAGGTTTTGGATGGKGAAAGTTATCTGGAAGGAGAGTTTYGGGTTTTGGGTTGTTGTTTTTTGGGGTTTTTTTAATCCTTCTATTAACTGAACCATTGCAGTCCAGGTCTTGTGCAATTTCTCGCTATGGACCCAACCAGACAGATGTGATTAAAATGTGCCTGGTCATGGCAAGTCAAGAATCATTCTTGTACTGCCAGATTACTCCAGATTTCTGCTTTTGATCCACCAGAGCCTCAAAGGTTCACAGAATCCTGAAGGAGGAAGAGAAGATCTTCTCTGAATGAAGCTGATCCTTTCCAAACTGCTCTAAAGTGGAGGACAGTAGGAGCTCACAGAGCAGTAATGGCCAGTAATTTAAAATAGCTTCTTTTCCTCTTTTCCCTTGTTTTTGGAATCAGCAGATGGGGATTCTCCTTCAGACCTGAATCCCAGCTGATGGTCAGGCATTGCCCAATTCTCTTGAATTATTTGTAATTCTTCCACAAGCAACATTTCCCTGTCACAWACTCAGTCTGACTAAGTTTGGACCACATCAATTTGGATCAGATGCCCCAGAGTTGAAAATAGCTCTAAGACCATGACCTTCTGCTGGAGCTTTTTACCAAAGATTTTTCCWGAGAAAACAAGGAATTAAAGAAGCTATTTTATAGCTCTGGGTGACCAAGCCTGCTGATTTGTGCCCATCCTTGAGAGACTGTGAGCCCCATCAAGGTCACTCACAGCATTTTTATTGTGCCCACCTGGGTGAGTGCTGCACTTAGAGCACATTTCCAGCATGCCTGTTAGATTCTTGTAAATTTGAAATCTGCTCTCCAAATGAGTTGCTTTAATTAGCTGTTTGAGTGGAGTTTTCTGCCAGCAAACTCATTTGCTAAAACATGCATAGAAGGTAAATGCAGAAGAATATCTACCCGTTGTGAGCGTGTCTAGAAATTAGAGTGAATATCCACTGCACTGATTTGACAGTAATTGCTATGATGCATTACATCTGGGCCATTTTTATGCCTGGAACCATGATTCCTGAAGTTGTCTGAGTCTGTTCTATAAATCCACTTCACTTGTACAGCTGCTGATTCCAGTGGAGGTCGGGTATGAAAGGAAGTCATTTTTATCCRACAGCCATTTGTTGGCAACAATAAAATCAGCTGGCAATCACAGCTCATTTCCTGCTGCTRAGAGGCCTCACCAATAATTCCCAACCCTCACACAATTCCCTGCAGATAATTCCCATCTCAGATCCACAGGGTGGGAATTGCGCAGCGTCCCAGGCCCCCTCTGAGCTCAGAGGGAGCAAAACCTGCTCAGGGCCACAGAACAGGGCACCCACACCCCCCTGAACTGTTTCATGATTAAATTGTTGGACTCAGTGGGGTCTTGTTTAGCCTGAAAGATCCTGTGATTCCATGATGATGCACTTAGGGAGRGCAAAAATTGACTTTTTTCTCTCTGAGCCTCCTGTGTGCTGCCTGTGCATGAGCTGCATGGCTGGGAAATATGACAATTTATATCACAGCTTATATCTTTCCAAACTCTTTAACCCTCTCCTTGAGGTGCCTGTGCCCAAACACAGTGCCCAAACCCTGTGCCTAGAAAGGAAAGGGGAGACTTTTCCAAAAGTTCTCCAGCTGTATTATCTTTTCCCASACTGATGTGGCTTGGTGGGCAGCAAGACAGACAGTGCCAGTGCCAAACCTTCTTCCCACTCATGGTGTTTGTTTGCATTTTTCCTGCCCCTGTGTCAATCTCTCMTCTCTTGTTTTCCATCTAGATTATAAAAATTCCATCTTTCTAGTGCCCTGGKGTTAAAACTGTTCACACTAATGAGTGAAATAAATGACCCAGGGGATGCTCCCATGTACTGGGGTCACCTTGAATGTCATGGCTTGGCTCTGTGGCACTGACCCAGCAGCCAGAGCAAGGCTGTGAGCAAACTGCCAGCTGGGAATGGTCCCTGGACTGGACTAATTGCCAGATGTGGGAATGGTTTGGAGGTTACTTAGTAGAAATAAGCCAAATTTGTGCCAGAGAATGTTCTAATATTTCACAAACATTGGCAGTGGCCAATAATATCTTCAGCACCCCTGACCAGTTTTATCTGCAAAATTATACACAGGGTATATACCTGTACTGGTGTGCTTGTGTCCAGGGAGTCCTGGTCCACAGTGGAAATTCCTAATTATCCCACAAAGCAGGTCACATAATGAGTAAATTAGGATCAATCTCATCCCTCCTTCAGAACCATGGTCTCTGATCTCACAGTTTTCCCAAAGAGCAATTGTGACACACGTGTATTTTGCAACCAGCAGCAAATCTGTCACTGCTTCAAATCTGGCCAAAAGTCACCTGGTTTTTCTTGCAAATGTCTAGTGCAGGTCTAGGTCAAAAACTGGGCACCAAGGTGACAGAGTGGTAGGAATTACACAGAATGACAAATACAAATGTTGCTGTGAGCAACTTTTTTGTACATGTAGGTTGACTGGGCAAGATTTAATCTGGCAGTGCCCTGCTTTTTGARAAGAAGCCAAAACTGTCTTTAAAAGTTTCAACAGCTTTTTCTGGGAAGGAATTGCTGGTTGGATTTAATAACACAATAATCAAGTCCAGATATAGCCCATCAGACTAGATAATGCAAAGTCCCCATGCACTGAAACTTTACAGGGTGGGAAAAAGAATCAGATGTCTGGTTTTAAAGGGTGGTTGTAGGGATTTACCAGACCATTTATGATAGGAATGAGCACAAAGCTGAAACACCTCCTGGGGTATGAGTGCCACACACCTTTAATCAACTATGATGTGGGAAAAAAATAAAATTACTACCTGGAGACCCTGAGTGGGATGGAGATGGAGCCTGGCCTAAACTTTATAACTCTGTCTTGTGCTGATCCAGTGTTTCCAATAGTTATGATTTTCCTCAGGAAAGCTGCCAAAGAGATTGAGAATCTGTAGCCTGTTCAGTGAAGTAAAAAGCCTCTGTCCCCTCTCCAGAAGTGAACACAAGATGGTGCTGCCATCCACCAACTGCCAGCCTTGCTTGGAACCTCACACTGCTTCTGATTCTTGGGGTGTTTAAAATAAGAGTTATTAGAAATGCCTGAGCATGCTCATGTAGGAATTAGGGCTTCCCCCCCACAAATGTGGTGGGATCAATAACCCAAATAAAGTACATCTAAACCCAGTGCCTCAAATTACACCAGAGGAGGTTAAGGCTGGATATTAGTAAAACTCTTCACTGAAAAGCTTGCCAAGCACTGGAATAGGTTGCTYAGGGCAGTGGTGGAGTCACCACCCCTGAAGGATTCAAAAGATGTGTAGATGTAGCACTTAGAGACATGGATTAGTGTCAGACTTGGCACTRCTGCATTAATGGCTGGATTCGATGACATTAGAGACCTCTTCCAAACTAAATGTTGCTCTGATTCTATGAAAATCCTCATTAGTCCAGGCAGAAAGTGCCAGATGGCAAATGCAACACGAGCTGAGCAAAAAACTAGCAACAAAAAAATGCACTCTCCAGGATTATACTGTAACCAAATTCAGAGCTGCTGTGTCTGCAGTGTTCCCACCTCAGTCAGCATTTGGGAAAGACTTCTCAATCCACTGTGGATGCAGTGCAAATTCCCAGCTCTTTGCCCCTCTCTAAGGAAAAGCTCTGACTGATGTGTGTGAGGCTTGAGCCACTGGACCAGACTGAGCCAACATCAAAAGGAACTCGAGGAAAAGAGGCATCAACTGCCAGGGAGCTGGAGCAGATGGCAGCTCACTGCTCCCAGAGTCACATGGTTATATGAAGCTCACTCTGAAAAAGATGTGCCRGACTAGCAAATTTTAATGAAAATGAGGAAAACAGTTCCTCACAACATCAAAATCCTTCCTCTCTTGGCTCCTGAGGCTAAGCCCTGCACGTGACTGAGACATTTATGAATCACATTTCTGTTCATGGCTCTTGCACAGGGCCTTTTGTGCCCAGTGACTTTGTGTCCCCTTCATTAGAGCCTCTCACAAAGATTCTTCTTCCACCCAGCCCCATGCTTGCAAAATCCTTGGGCATGTCAGTTCCTGGGAGACTTCCCCCTCCCTCTCCTGACTGAGATTGGAACCAGCCAAGTGGTTCAATGGTTCTTGGTGGAACCCACAGGACTGAGGAAGTCTCTCCAAAGGAAACCAGGCTAAAGGGAGATTTCTTTCCTTGCTGGGGAGACTTTCCCACACATTAAGAACATCATGCAGAYGTTCTTTCCATGAGGAGGGAGAGAAGTGGTTTTGGACTCTGAGTGCTCTGTCCTACCCCTAAAGTCTTGGCTTCCCAGTGCAGAGTAGATCATTTGGATCTGTGTCTTTCCCATCTTCATGGTGCTGTGGCAGGACCAGAGGCTGTGGTTTCTACAGATGTGGCYTAAACATTTTCTCAGGTGTATTTTTTTTTCCCATCAAAATCCAAATGGTTTCCTCCTCACACAGCCATTCCACTGGATCTTGGAATATTCTGAGTATCCTGAGTTGGAAGGGACCCACAAGGATCATCAGCTCCTGTGGAGGTGTTGCCATCCTGCTATCATCCAAACTGCAGCTCATGTGGGTTTCAGTGACACAGGGAAAACCCACAGCTATTATTGATATTTCTAACTCTGAACCAAACCAACCTTCTCCTCTCAGACCCCTCAAACTGGTTTGAAGCCATTCCTAGAGGTCTCCACTCCAGGTTTCCTCCTCCAAGGCATAGACACACATTACCAAAAGCCAATCCTCCCCTGGGAGTGCCTGGAAATGTTCAGCTTGCAATTCTTCAGTCTGGGCTCTGAGATTCGCCTGCAATTTGRCAGCATTGATAGCTGGGTGGTCAAAGGTGAATAAACCAAGGAGTAGAAAATTGCAGGATGGCTCAGGTGTTCACCAATTCAGTGGGASGGTGTTGAATTCCGTGATCAAATCCCCATCCTTCTTTAATCCCCACATAGACATCCCTTCCCTGCAATCACCTTGATCTTTGTAGTACCCAAACTATTTCTTTGTGCTCATTTACCTTCAGGATCATTTGTTTGGAGAGAAATGCCCCTCCTGGAAAGGCATTTCTGTTGTCACATGAGCATCCTCCTTTCTGTCCCTATTTCTGTGACATCCTGTACTTTAAAAATAAATAAGGTTTGCATGGGGATGTGGTGGGGAATGTCACTCACAGGCAAACTCAGACACAGTTCACTGGTCCAAAACTCTGGATTGKTTTTGAGACAGATAAATGATACCAGCAAGGGTAAATACTGGATGGGAAGGAAAATAAGTGGGAAAATACTCATGTGAACCTTCAACTGCCAAAAAGCAATTCCAGGCAAACAGCCTGGATGTGATTCTTCTCAACACCACAATTGTATATCACATCCTACCACTGTATCCAACCCTTCCCAGTGAGGAGGATGAGCAGGCTACAAACCCAACAGAATTATCTGATGATTCTATGAAATAAATCATCATTATCTGACGATTCTATGAAATCAGGGAAGTTCACAATACGTCTGTCCTGCATTGCCAAGCAAATWGTATTCTATTTGCCATCTGGATGGCAGTTGTCTTCTGTTCACTGGGCAGTTTTCCTTATCTCTTCCACAACCACTCCTCCCTCAGGAGGGGACATCTGCTGATAACAGCTATTGAATGTCACTGCATGACTGATAAGAACTACAGCATCCCATTGGGAGATGTGAGCCCAGAGGGAGGAGCCAAGCATTGCTACTTGGATATAATCTGGAGATTCTGGAATACCAGCACAGCTTCTCCACTGGATTCCCCAGAGGAACAGCAGCTGCCTCTTCCCCTGGACTTTCAGAGGAAGACTGAACCTTCCCACAGGATCCCTGCTCCAGTAGAACCACCCCTGGCACTGCAGGAGGGCTGAGCCACAATTCCAATGGGACTGCTGCCAGCACCCTGACCCACAGGGTGTCAGGTTGGGTTCTGGTTCTACCAGTGTTGTTTTGGTTTACTGCATTGTTTATTTTATCTTTTTATTTTCTTCCCTAATAAAGAACTGTTATTCCTGCTCCCATATTTTTTGCCTGAGAACTCCTTAATTTAAAATTTATAGCAATTCAGAGGGAGGGGGTTTACATTTTCCATTTTAGGGGAGGCTCCTGCCTTCCTTAGCAGACACCTGGCTTTCCAAACATCTGAGCAGGGAAAAGTGAATATCAACTCAAAGAGCATCAGCTGAGGGATCCAGTACGTGCCTAGAGCTGCAAGGATGTACACACAGYTCAGGTTCTACCTGTTGGAGTGGAGACAGCCACAGGGATTGTCCAGGAGGAGACACAGCTGTCAGCATGGATGGGTCAGGAATTCAGGTCCTTGCAGCTGCTCATTTATTGTCTATCACCAGAGGCTGAGCAGGAATACACTGTCCAGACCACATCAGTGGTCAGACAAATRGTCAGGAGGCATGTTTCTCCAAAGGCCAAGCACTTCTGTGCTCCCTGTCAGCAGATACCACACACCTGGGCACACTGCCAGCAACAAGATGTTGCACCTCAAGAGTCCCCTCCATCCCTAAAGGAAGGCACAGAAGGCTGGCCTTGCAATGATATGGACATTTTCTGTTCAGGACCATGCCAAGAACTGTCAAACTCATTCATCAGCTGCCTCTGTACAAAGGGCAGCAGCATTCACTGGCCAGGAGCTTGGCAGGGCTTCAGAGCACTGACCTAGAAGTTAAAGGCTCTTTGTTTATCACTAATCCCTGGAGCTATACAGTCCCAAAGCCATTCCCTTTCTGTGCAACACAAGACCAGCTTTCAGAGCCCCCAGCCTGAGCCCAGTGAAGCCAATAGAAAGGCTGCCATTGTCTCTGGTGACCAATGCACTGTCCCTGCATTCTGCAAAACGAGACTGGCTCCTGCTTTTGTTGAAATCAATGCAAGTATTACCAGTGGCCACAGCTGAATCCAGACRGGGCTGTGGCACGTGTCCCTCAGGAGCCTGAAATCCATGGTCGCCTTTTTCTGAATATTTCAGAGAATGCAGGATAAAGGCTTAGATTTTCAGCAGGTTTTTAATATTTTAGGCGCCTTTTATTCCCAGAAGGACTTCTTACATCATGTACTCCTTTGTCCTACTCCCACATAACCCTTTTTGAAAGCCTTACATATCCTAGAAACTCTTCTGCAGTGATGTGAAATCACTGTCTGGGTATAGCAACATCTTTTCTAGTGCAAAAACTGAGCTGGGGAATGAGAGATCCAGCAAATAAACAGCAGCTAATTGTTTGAAACCATCCAAGAATTTGTTTTTGTATTCAAAGCAAAATCCCTGGGTTATATCCTTGAGCAAGGCTCCTCCTGGACTCCTGGGATCTCCTCTGCTCCCACTGCCTTTGTGTCATTTATAAAATCACTGCTATGAATTGGTCCTTGATAAAGATYAGAATGATTCTCAGATCTGGGGAAAAAATATAAAAATTAAAAAATAAACCCATGAAATCCTGAGCCAAGCATCCAAGAGGAGGATGAGTTGCCCTCTGGAATTCTCCTCTTCCCCATATTGATCACAAGGAGAACCAAACCAGTATTTTACACTAAGTCCTTGCACTTTCACTGACAGAACCCAGAGGAAAATTGACCCACAGAAAGCCAACCCATCCCACTGACCATGGCAAGTACAAGATTAAGCCAGAATGTTTCAGGCCAAATTTTTCAGAGCTTTCTTAAATTTTGGATAATTATTGCAGACAAAATGCCTTTTCTGGGTCTAGSCACCAAAAAAGTCTGCATATTATTATTTTCGATATTAAAGCATTGTTTTCATTGTGAATTTGAATGTTGAGAAATGATAATTTGCCTCCTATTGATTTAAGTTATTTTTATTAGAAAAAAGGCTGATTGGGACATTTTTATGCTGAGTTCACTTTGTTTAATGCACCCACAGAAGYGCCCAAGATAGATGCTGGTGGAGGACTGACATTTCCCTTTATGGCAGTAGATGGAGCTACATCCTCAGTAATGTTCTTTTCCAGCCACAAGAGCCCAGAAAAGAAGTTGTGCTCATCACTTCTCCCAAAACTTCCTCCAGAAGGGGACTGGGTGGACAAAGGAGATGAATACGCAGGGGTGGAAAGAATGAAGACATTTCCAGGAGTGGGATCATTACCCACTTCTCCAAGGGCTTYATTTACCAAACATTTACAGTGGGAGCTCTAACCCCCCTTCACTCCATCCACTGTAATCTGTGCTAGAGAAAATCCCCTGGGTTACATCCTTGAGCAAGATTTCTCCTGGACATCTGGAAATTCCTCTGCTCTTGGTGTCTGTGTGTCATTAATAACAACACTGATATTTATTAGTCTTGGATAAAGATTGGAGTGATTCTCAAGTTGAGGAAAATTAATAATAATAATAATAATAATAATAATAATAATAATAGTAAACAAAAACAAGGCCAAAGAGCTTGTTTGTTGCACATCCAAGGGTTTGCATTTCTCCACAGCCTGGCTGTAGTCAGCCCTCAGACTCTTCTCCCAGAGCTGTTTTACTCCCTCCTGTTGAATGGAAGAGCTAGGRTTCTTCATTAAATTCCAGGAATTCATCATTTAATTGCCTTAAATGACTTTATTAGCCTGTGYCTTCAATGTCCAGATCTGGAAGAGCCTCCATCTCCTGCCTGGAGCTCTTGGCTTCTTCTCCTTTCCCATGAACAGTTWAAGTCCTGCAGATCTTTTTAATTTATATGGATTAAAACCTCCTCTGGCATAGGTTCATGCTTCATCTTCAGGACTCCTTAAATTCATTCAACACTCTCCTCCAGACCTGCTCCTCCCAAGTTTTCATGTATTCTCTCCAAAGGAAAAATAGAGACTCCTTTCTCTCCCCCACACTGACAGAAGCCATAATTTTGAATATTATTTCCTTGAAGTGGTCGAAAAGTGAATCATTGTGTAAGCACAACACCTTGTTATTTATGAGCAGGCAAATCACAGAAAGACATTTTAATAAYACCATGTTTATCATCACAAAAACTTCAGCAACGTTTCCACAAGACTGAGCAGCTACAGCYCAGAGCCTTCAGGTTATTGTGAAARGCATCCACGAAAATGTAAAATCATCTCAGGCTCTAGCAGAGCCCAAGCTGGGTGGGGCAGGAGGGAAAGTTTATTTATTATTTCTAAATCCATTTTATTCTAGCCAGGGCTAAAYAAGCTGTTCCTGGATGGCAGAGCCTGCCTGGATTTGCTGGAAGCTCGTGGTCGGATTTTCAACGCCTGTGAGCTTCCAGTGGGGCTTTCCCTCTACCTCAGGTTTTAATTTTAATTCTTTGGTGCCTTGTAAGGAATGATTTCATGGCACAGACCCTCCTTCAGTGGAGGAATTGATATATTCTCTGTCTTCCTTCGGGCTACCTACTTTCATTAAACTCCTTGGAATCAGTACTTTTGCAGCCTTTTTCTCTCTGCCAGGTTCAGTTTAAACAGTCTGTAGCATCCCAGAACTGGTGGGATGGAAGGGCTCMCCTCAGCATCCTCACAGCTGGAAACTGGAGAAGCAGCTGGAAAAATGTGGGATTTTGACATGCTTTGAAAACGAGGCAGTTCCCATGAACGTGTCAGTGTCACCAACCTCACAAATTCCAGGGAAAAAAATTTGATTTCCTGGGATAAGGGCTGTAACTGTTGCCTGAGTGTCTGCTTCAGCTTGCATACCTGAGATGTTTCTGATTTGTGGACAGGGAGACGCTGGCAGAGCAAATTGCCATTCTCCGGAGTATTCCTCCCTCTCTTCCCTTGCCCCTGCCAAGAAAGCAGGAGTGGAGTGACCACTCCCTGGTAATCAACCCACATCTCTGCATTAAAAAGGCAGCTTCTGTAGCTTTTAATCTGACCTGAAACATGTTGGGACCGGGCAGAGGGAGCTTCGCTTCGCTGCGCTCGTGGGGGAAGCTGGCAGATGCTTGCTTTGCCCTTGTCTCCAAGCATGGAGACAATTTTGAAGGAGCTGCAAGTCTGCAAAACACTCAGGCATTTCCAGCTGGGAGGCTTTCCAATGCTCTCCAGCGAGGTTTTGGGTGCTGGTGGAGAGAGGAGCCAGGTAAGAGAGGGAAAGCCCTGGAGATTTTCAATTGTTCCACCCACCGCGGAGCGAAGCAAGCGCCAGGAACACATTCCACAAAATCTCTGATGTTTTCCCCTTTGCAAGAAAGAGCTCTGAGCTGTGGCTCACACATTCAGATAAGATCACAGGGTGCAGGGGCAGAGGGGAGGCACTGACTGGAACTATTGTAACTCTCTCCAAAACTCCTYGGTCTCAGGTAGGAGCCACGTGAGAGCAACACGTGCCATGGGAATACAGGCAGGAGGGGCACTGGGGCTGGATCTTGTTTATTGTTCTTGCCTGAGCCCAGCCTGGAAGGCAAGGGGGAGCTCAGGAGGACACGATGTACCCTGTTCTCTTCCTGTGTCCACCCAAAGGCAATTTATTCTCAAGCTGAGCCATGGCCCCCAAGYAAAATAAATTCCAGAGTTTGGCTCTGAACACAGAGTACACTGCAGCCAGGGAAACCTTCAGTGTAAAATGCTTCCCATATGGGAAATGCTGATGGAAAGCGATGGACAAGGGCTTGTCCCACATTATTGGCACTCCTGGCTGTCACAGAGGGTTTCTTCTCCCCTTAGGAGGGATTTCAATCGGGTTCATGCTCTTGTCTCACCTTCAACTCCCCCTTCTGGGTTTCCCCAACTTTTGTGCCCACAAAACTCCCTCTGTCCTGGAAGGATTCTGGACAGTTTAAGAAGGTCACGAGAAGGACTGGGAAGGATCCCTGGCTGTMGGGATGGGCTGTGTGCCCCATAGTCCTGGTTCCCCTGTTGCCCAGTCCAGGGTCTCATGCTCTTGGTGTCACACTGAGCCTCATGTCCCAACAGGAAACAAAGGTGTGTTGGCGTGACCAGGGCTTCAAGCAAACCATGAATGGTACTGAACACCATCCTGTGCCTACAGGACCTGGGTCTTACTCATGTTGGGTCAGGTCAGTGGTTTAATATCTTCTGGAAATAAACATAAACCACAGGAATTCATAAAACTAATTGAAAATGGAGCACTGGCAGAGAAGATTTCACCAGTCAAACTCACTTTGTCTCTTAAAAGTATTCCCTGTGGGTGTTCAAAATCCTTTTTTTTTTTTCCTTGGATTTAGAGGAAGGGGGAASAGGAGATATCTATCCCTAATTATCTAAGCAGCAGAATGAAGATGAATCTCTTGCTGTCATAATCTGAAGGGAGGGACAAGCATCTGTCTGTCCTGTACATTTGTCAAAGTAATGYAACGGAGGTTGTTTGTTCCTGTCACCTCCTTACTGTGATGAGCTCCTCAAACCAATGTCTCTCAGATGTCTTCTGCAAAAAACCCACCAGGGTTGGACTCCCTCCAGAGCCAGGGAGCACTTCTAGCACACAATTTATCTGCTACACATCTGTGTTTGGAAAACTGAATCGAACATCGCAGTCGATAATCTGGGCAGTGACATAACTCACTCTGTGTCAGGCACCTGCATGTGACTGGCTGGATCCCTGCCCAGGTTCTGTTGGTTATCTAAATCTCCTTTGGGCTCCTAAATCACAAGGAGATACCTCTGAGTGCATGCACTGGGTGCCTGTGTCAGTAAGAAGGATCTGATCCCTGTGTTGGGTTTGTTTGTGAGGTGGAAAGAGCAGCATGGAACACTCCTGTGGTCTYTGATCCCCACTCAAAGGGAGAAAAAAAAGGTATATGGAAATTTCTCCTGCCTTGCCATTTGCAGGTCCCTCAGTGTTCTGTGGTCACTACAGGTGGGTTCATCAGCACTGTAAAAATAGAAGCTGTTTTTAGACCAGATTGCCTTTATGGTAGGTTGTGTTACACTATTCCAACATGACTGTGCAAGTAGACACCTCCTTCCTGGAAATGGCAGCACAGAGCACAATACCTTGATATTCTCTTTCTTGGAAATGGGTGGAGGTGAAGTCTGGAGAGGTGAAACTACAAAGAATCCCTGAATGTCCTGAGTTGGAAGGGACCCACAAGGATCATTGGGTGCAACTCCTGGCCCTGCACAGGACAGTCCCAAGAATGACACCGTGTGCCTGAGAACAGACCTGCACTTTTCCCAAGGGACGTCCAGTTAGCTGAAATGGTCATTTGGTTTCTAAACAGGCAATGAGGACCAGGCAGGTGCTCCAGGTATCCCAGATTATGGATAACCATGAAAGCTGCTGTCAGATCTGCTGGCACGTCCCACCATAACTTGTATCTGAAGAAAAAGAACCTGCACTTCATCCCTAGCTGACACCCTGTCCTGAGCTGATCTCCTTCACCAGAAAAATGTTTGTGGGCTGCTGGGTTTCGATGTGTTCAAGTGGCAGAGTTACAGTGCACCAGCCTTCGGGCACCAGCTATTGAAAAGCAGCACTTCTGTTTATCTGATCCAGCTCTTACCAACCCCTCCTTCTCCACAGGATGGAATTTGCTGGCACTACTGCCAGTCTATTCCATCTTTTCAATAATTGCCATGACCGTGCAGCGTCCCAGGGTGTTGGCAGATGCTCTTCAGAGGAGGAGGGCATTGCTCTGCACGCCTTTGCTTTCATTAAAAAAATTCCCCAGAATTATTATATTAGCCCCTATTCCCAAAACATGTCTAGACAGAGTTATTTAGGGTGGGCTGTATTACAGAGTCCTGCCTCAAAGAAATAACCAATTGTTCATGATTTGTTTATTGAGAGTATTACAGTCAGAGATCCCTGTCTCCCTACATGCTAGTCAACTAGAAAGAAAACACTTGAAGCCCAGATATTCATCACCTAAAGCATGTACAGCCTGAAAAAGATGAAATAAATAAAAGGAGAAAAGAGACCAGTGCATAAGACTGCAAAACTATTTAGATTTTAAGACTTTGGGTCTAGCACAGAGAAATTCAAGGGCAAAACTGATGGTTTTACCTGTTTTTTMTCAACTTTAGGAATTGGTTTACAGGGCAGGTCTTTAGCAAGAGGGAGTGGAGAAAAGTATGAGGATTGTTTAGGTATTGTGGATCTTTTGAACTTTCAAATATAGAACAAAGTGTAGCCGGATTTGAAAYTGAGGGTATCACAAAACATTCCTCCATGCAATTTAAGACATTGTTTGTACAAGTGAGATGCCCTGATTGATTTCTTTGACTTTGTAACTGAATGCAAGACTGTATTATGCAAGCTTTAATTATTTTGATTTGGAAACAATTTTCTCTTTTACTTTCAGGGTTCTTTGGGGAATAGGAGGCAGCTCAAAACAGCAGAGTTTGCCAAAGCTAAGAAAGTCTTCCAAAAAGTTTCTCTCTGTTCTTAGTCTGTGTTGTAGCAATTCTGATAAACCTTAATTTTGGCAGAAGAATGTGTCTTCTCCTAATCTTCTTTTGGGTACCAAATATTATCCAATATATYCAAATATATTGCTTCAAAGTAAAACTCTCTGGAGTTTAGTACTCATGAACACTTCAGGGTCTGACAGTTTCAAGAGAATAACACCAAGTTCAGTGAAATTGGAGAATCAAACTTATTAACCTCCGGATTTACACATTTTAAAAGAAAAACAAAAGAGTAAAAAATATCAGGCTAGCTGGAAATTCAACCAGAGTTGAATCCTAATTTAAGCCACCACACTAAGGACTTGTCTACACCAGAATTCTAGTTGAAATGTCCTTCTGCTGCAGCCATATTGATTTTGGTATATGAAGCAGTTCTGTATATAGTCAGTAACATTTATTCTAAATACGAAGATATGTCCCTGAGAAAGTAGAATCATAAGTATTCAGTCTTTCCACTTTGAAATTGTGCCATTCAGATGGAACTGTGCCATCCTACATCTGTGGGACAGGTTAACCTTCAAGATCAATAGAKAGATGGGTGATATTTTTAATTGGAAAGTCTCACTCCAGATCCCACTTCAGACCCAAATGAGTGTTGTTTCAGGCAATGTGGGGTTTTTTTGTTCAGGATGAAAGTAAACCCATCTGAGCTTTCAGGTTGTTTCCACATTGGGTTTTGATTTGCTTTTATTTCTATACTGAAATTCACAGAATCACAGAGTGGCCTCAGTTGGAAGGGATCTTAAAAGGATTTCTGTTCCATAGTCTGAAGTCTGGGCACAGCCTTGCAAGCAGTCCAACCACCCTTGTACTCTGCTCCTAATGGCACAGGTGCAATTTTCTGAGAAAAGCTATGGCAAAAGGGAGCACTGGGAATGTCCTGAAGGTTAATCAGGTTGTCTTGTATCAACTTCCATCTTGTCTACCAGGTCACTGTTGCCCATCTGGACAGTGTACCTGGAGGATCTATCCCTACACCACTGCTGGGGGAGTGACACCTCCCAGTATGGAGTGGGACAGGCATAACCTGCTATGGAACCTGRTGTGTGATGGTGTCTGAATGTCCTGACAAGGTTCTGCACTTGAGTTCTTCCTTTCTTTCCCATTTTCACAGCAAACAGTAAAAATATCAACCTCTCCTTATCCAAATTTTGGACATTTCCTACCACTACATGCTGCATATGATTGGGCACACCCAGCCAAGAAGAAGACAGGGAGCAACCTGGTCTAGAGGAAGGTGTTCCTGCCTATGGCAGCRGGTTGGAATTAGATGATCTTTAGGGTCCTTTCCAACCCAAACCATTCTGTGATTCCATGATACTTTGATCCTAAGATTCTATGACCAGGGTCAGCTGTTCTGAAGCTCATTTAATCCCAGCTGCTTCTTGCAGCTCCACCCCACACATCCACTCTATGTTTGGCAAAGGACACTACATTCATCCCTTCATGCCCCTACCCACCCACAGCTACAGCACCAGGAAATTTTCGACCAGACCAAGGAGGGACAGTCATCTCCATGCTGTCCTGTGCCTGGCAGCCTTTCCCAAGGTTTTTCTGGGATCATGAGCCTTTCCATCGCAGGCATTGTTGTCTCATGTCTTGAGGGTCTGGAGCACAAGTCTTATGAGGAGCAGCTGGGGGAACTGGAATTGTTTAGTCTGGAGAAAAGCAGGCTCAGGAGGGATCTTACCACTCTCTACAACTCCCAGAAAGGAGGTTGTAGAAGGTGGGGTCAGGCTTTTTCCACAAGTAACAAATGATAAGTCAAGAGGAAAAAGCTTCAAGTTGTGCCAGGCGGGGTTTATACTGGATATTAGGGAAAMCTTCTTCACCAAAAGGGTTGTCAAGCACTGGAACAGGTTTTCCAGGGAACTTATGGAGTCACCATCCCTGGAGAGATTTAAAAGATGTGTAGATGTGGCACTCAGGAATGTGCTTTAATGTTGGGTTAATGTCACATTCACATTTTCTGAAAAATCCCTTCGCCCAGGATTTTTCTCCTGGGAAGCTGAGAAGCCTCAGAGAAAAAGGAAAACAATATTATCTCATTTGCTTCTCCTGTGTTTTGATCATGTGGAATGTGTTTAGATATTTTTTACCATAGGTGATTGTTTCATTGGATTTCTGGYGTGAGTTGTTTTGACTCATTGGCCAATGAGTGCCAAGCTATGTTGGGACTCTGGAGAGAGTCACGAGTTTTCATTATTATCTTTTTAGCYTTCTGCAAGCATCCTTTCTGTACTCTTTAGTATAGTTAATATAGCATTCTTTAATGTAATATAGTATCATACAATAATAAATTAGCCTTCTGAGAACACGGAGTCAGATTCATCATTCCTTCCTGCCGTGTGGGTTCCAGCAAATACAATAAGTTAATGGTTGGACTCGATGTAAGTGGTCTCCTCCAATCTTAATTATTCTGTAATTCTATGAGTACATCCCCCCACAAAGCTGTCACCTTGGGATCAACCCTACCCCTCTACCCTTACCCCTCTGCCTCCCCTGTGAAATGACATCACTGCAGCCAATTTACTGCTAATCAATAGGATTTACCAGAGGCAGATACAGCCCTGACAGAAGCCGCTGATGCAGCTCTATCCYGCCAGCAGCGAACGCCTAAACACGAGCAGAGCATGCTCTGCCTTTGTTGGCATTTTCTGCTTTGTCTCCCACCAGCCTTTGCATCTCCTAATTAATTAAATATGGGCTACTGTATAAATATATATATAGCACTGCATTAAAGCCCTGGGATCTGCCTGACAGCCCAGCATGATGCAGCAGCATTAGCAATGTTTGCTGTACCATTTCAAATGACCTCATTTGGAGGGGAATTGCAGCCAGTCTAACCCAGACAGTTGCAGGCACATGGGTTTTAGYAGAAATACATCCACTGAATTTCGTTTGGCTGTCCTTTTCTTTGTAAAGGCCATGAGTGCTCTTAGTGAAGTTAATCTGTGCCTGCACAACTGTGGATTACATTCTAATGTGTTCCATCAGATAAGTGAGCTGTCAAGCTGTGATGGCAAACTGTGGAAGCTGACAGATGATTGATGCTTGGGAAACTGCAATTTGGCCTCCTGAAGACTAGGTCTTCAGCCTCTTCTCCCCCAAAATGTCTTTCTCCTCCACACAGAGGATGAGCAGCTCTCCAAGGATGGSTTAGTGTTCCACTGGGGGAGGAAGAACTGGGATGAAGTAAAAGTGATAGGAACAACTWCTTGCTTTGGAGGGTGGCCTTCACCTGCTCACCTTTCCTTTGAGGAGGATGATCTAATCAGTTCTACAAAATCATATGTACTATTTCCATATCACCTTTTTCTATGCAAACAGCACAACTCCAGGCTCATTTACACACAGATCAGGGCAGTGTCATGCACAGCCCAGGCTGGAAATGCTTTTCCACTGACATCAAGAGTTGAATTTGGTCCAGAGGTGACTTTACAATCTCAGGAGTCATCCCTCTTCTCCACCTAACATGGCCTCCATTGTTCACTGAACAGCATGCCCCGTGTCAGCTATTGCTCAGCAGAAAACAAACAGAGAAGGGATGATTCAGATTTCTTGGGCTACCTATGATCTGGTTCTTAGAGCATCAGTGAGGGTGACAATTAACCCTACTCTCCCAGCTGCCAGTGTTTAAATAAGTTTCTTAGTCCTCCAAGCAGGAAGCAGGATGATASGTTAGATTATCTCATCGTTATCTGCAGGAAGGAGGCCAGCTGGGTCAGTGCAATGCTGCTTAACAGGACAGCCRGTGTATAAATAGGATCAGGACTTACAGAAGGTGGCCAAGGTTAAAAGAATAACTAGTGTATAAATATATTTGATCATGCTTAGATTCTGCCTGTGTTTCCTGTGCAGGGGCTGAGCACAACAAGCATTCACCTTGTTAGGAGCATCAGGGGATCTCTGAAGGCACCACAGGCAGACAGGAGAGGGCTGGGTGGCTGCCAGCTGGGCAGGGTGGATCTGTGCCCCCATCAGCTCCCTAGGCAATGATGGAAATTGGAAATCAGCTTTCCCMTCCCCGTGACCTGGGACAGATGCAGCACAGCACTGTCATGAGGACCAGGKAGTTAATAAGATGCCAATGTCCCCAGGCAGGCAGAAATGTGCACACATGGACCACGCAGAGATGCGCTGTCTGTGGAGGCTGGAGTGCTGGCATGGATCTGGAGGGTTTTCTCTGGCTTCATGCTTCAGTRGAAGCCAAACTAAAGTGTCTCCTAGAGTTCACACAGCACCATTCACACAGCACAGGAACCTGCTTGAATAACTGAGACGGCTGAGGAGATCAAGATGGATGGGAGGGGAGGCTCAGGCTGCTCCTCGCCAAGGAGCAGACCTTGCTTGTCTACACTCAGTTGGCAAAGGTAGGGAATAAGGGTCAAAACTCTCCCTGGTGGCTTCAGGAAGCTTTTAGGCAGGTGAACAAGGTGACAAAGAGCTCAGCCTAGCCCACAGTCTGCACGGGCACTGTGCCTTGAGAAGCCAAGGATCATGTTTTCTCTTCTAAACTCGTTGGGCACTTGGTGCTTGTTGCCACAGAAGTCTCGAGTTTGTGCATTTCCTGAGAAGCCTCTCTGCTTTAGCAGTGACCTGCGGCCAATGAGAACGGACTTATCTTTTGATGGTGATTTTCCATCCTTTAATTCCCTCCCCGCCAAAAAAATTATATAACCCCATCCATTTTTAGAAATGTAGATCCAGGGCTCAGCAGATCAGGCTAATATTGATTGTTTCAGCCTTTGTGAATTCAGAAAGACTCCACAGGGGAGGACAGGGCAGGGGAGTGAGAACAGAGCACTTAGGGGGTATGGCAGCAGTTTCTGTGTTGCAGCCATGTGCTCTGGTGGAACAGAGGATGTGTAATGCTGCTTGCACAGCATCTTCTGACCTGCTTGTGACCCAAGAAGCATTTGCATTCATAAATACTGGAGCTGTACCCCTGGGAGGTGAGGGAATAAGAGGGAAGGAAAAGAGTAGGTTTATCAAACCAGAGATCTGGGATCGCTGCATGGCCTGAAGAGAAAACTTTCTTCCTCTCTCTTCCAACTGTAAACCATAGTGCATGCAAGAGGGCTTGTTTATTAGCCCTTAGATTGGACAGTTTTCACCATGACAGCTCCCCAGTCGGTGACCTTTGGTTGAGAGCGCAGAAAAACAGATTAATGAGATCATCCTGCTCCCCTCCATSCTCCCAGGAAGGTGTTGACTGAGCAACTCGATTCTGGAAGACTTTACTCAGCGCTGCTGTTCTTTTAGACAGAAAAGGGCTTGAGAAGGTTCTATATCAGAAACTACTCACCTCTCCACTTCRCCATGTGAGAACCCAGAGAGACAGGGGAAAAGTCTGGGGACGGCTCAAGGTGGGTGGTGAAGAAGGACATTAGAAGAATGGGAATGAAAGCCAGCATGTAACTGGAAAGATGAGGGTACCACAGATATCCAGATGTAGAATATGAAGCATAGTTCTTGTTCTCCAAAAAAAGACAAGCAAAACTGGGAGAGATACAGAGAGCAGCAATAGGAGGGCCGAGATACAGAWCTGACTTTGCATTTCAAGAAATAAAGCATTTCATCCGGAAATGGGGTGTTGTGAGTGGAATGAAATGCCAAGAAGATCATGAGTGGCCTGAAAGACAAAAACTCAGAGGGAGCACCAATCCTGCCTCCAGCTCCTGAGCCTTGGCTGTGCCCTTCTGCCTGACAGAACTGGCAGTCCCCAATCCATGTCCCCTGACAAGTGGTTTTTCTTCACAAGGGATTGCACTTGCTAAGTCAGGCAGGCATAGCTGAAAGATAATGGTTTTCTCCTGTTGAAAATTATTTTATGCCTGCAAGAGCAGCCAAGGCACGCTATGAAAAACCAACCAGAGAGCCCTAAGGATGCATCTAAAGGACATCTATTCACAAATCTAAAACCGATAGGAACTTGCTCTTGCTGTAGAAGTTCTGTGSCTTTTGTTTAGGGTTTATTTAAGATAAGGCAGCTCAGTGGTAAGCAGAGATCTAAGTTCAATTCCCWACATTCTTTGGTGGTTATTTCCTCTGGGATCTTCATTACATCTCCCTGTGCACTTCAATTTTCCCAGAAATAACTGTAACTACCTGCCTGAAGAATTGGGGGAGACACAATAAAGGCTGTAAAGAGCTGAGATAATGTTGTAACAGGAGCTGTAAAAATACCTACAGAAAATAGAGATCCCTTTATATCACCACTGGAGCTGATATGTGATGCAGCTTGTGGAAAAGGCACATGGCTGCTGGAGTGTCTTGGGCTCACTGGGGGAATCYAGTTACACTCAGCACTAAAATCACATTGTGTTGTTTCCCAGCCTCTGGCAGAGCAGCCRAATGTTTACACACAACTTCCACTTTCACTTCAGACACTGTCTGAAAGCTCACCCTGTGCCTGGGGAAGCAGCTTGCACCTGAACACACAGTCCTTTGTTTTATTGCTGGTGGTAATTTTAAGGGACTTTTGGGGGTTTATAAGAAAGAGGAAAAGAGTCTTCTTATACAAGCAGTGATATGATAGAAGGAAACAGTTTTAAACTAAAAGAGAAGAGRTTTGGGTTRGAAATTACAAATAAATTGTTCCCTGTGAGGGTGGTGAGGTCCTGGCACAGGGTACCCAGGGAAGCTGTGGCTRTCCCATCCCTGGAAGTGTCCAAGGCCAGGCTGGATGGGGCTTGGAGCAATCTAGCTGTGGCAGGAGGGTTGGAACTGGATGGTCTTTAAGGTCTCTTACAGCCCAAATTATTCAATGATTCTGTTACTTTTTCTTCATTTAGGTAACCACATTGCAAAGTGTATTTCGCTTACACAAAAGCAAGTCACACACATGAGGGTGAGGGAAAACCTGATTTATCATCATCAAAATACCTTCGTCCCCTCTTTGAAGCTCTATCTGAGATGATGGGCTTTGTTCAAGGACACATTCCTCAATGCCCGATCATGTACTGGGAATGTGGAAAGGAGTGAGAAACACAGTCCTCTTTCACTTACAGGCACTTTATCTTATCAAAATTCGATTTTTTGCCCCCCAAGGAATTTCGTGCACCAGTAATTTACCACGAGGCAATGTGCCATAAGCCTGGCTGTSAAAGGGCACAGTCCCAAGCTAGATAGAACCCCAAAACCACCAGCAGCAGAGTCACAGCAGTGCTCCCCTCGGAGCTGCGTGACACCTGAGCAAGAGGAGAGCACGGTGCAGCCTTGGGGACAGCCACTAGATGGGGGCACGAACACACAGGTCCACAGGGCCCCAGCTGAACCCCAGAGCACCAACACCAGGAGGTGACACCTCACCGACCTTCCCCTGCCCCTTGGCACCGAGCAGGATTCTCCACATTTGGCTGTTGTCCTGGTTTAGGGCAAATCTGGGAGAAAACCTCCAAAGGGGCCCCTCCAGAAAGCAAACCCACACGGCCCCTTCCCTCCCAACCGGGTCGGGAAGGATTCCTCGGAGAGAAGTGGAAAGAACCTGTTTATTTAACAGGCACAGCACCCCCCTGCACACAAAATGTACAATACCGGATGACACCACTCTTTCACTGCTCTGAAAAAGATGACAAATTCAGAAAGTCTCTCTTGGGGGTGGTCRCTCTGTTATCAGTCCCTCATGTGCTGGGGCAGCTGCTGCCCAGAGCAGGCCCTGGTAGGCCTCAAGGTGCAAACTCTCGGTGTTTCCCAGGCCCTGTCCAGAGCAGGCTCGAGTGGTTCCMAAAATGGGAAAGGAAAAACAGTCCAGGGAAAAATTGAGACTGCTTAGCTAAACTAACTAATGAGCAGAAGCAAAACACAARAGCAAAGCAGGAGCAAAGCAGGAGCAAGAGCAAAGCGAAAAGCCAAGCAAATGTACTGCCCCGTCTGTGTGTCCTGCCAGCCGTGGGAGAGCAGGCTGATAACAAAACCAAAACAAAACTTTCACTCTTCAGAGCCAGTCTTGAAGGCACAGAACATAATATCCAGCATAAAGAGAACACACAAATGGGGATACAAGCATCATCACCCTAGGATGGCTATCCACCAAATTCACCCAAGTCAGCCTTGCATTCATCCACCCACAGCTGGGGTAATAGGACCTGACTGTGTTGTGGCTTTGGGGAGCTCAGGCTGGGTCATGGACAGCAGCTGGACACCCCATGTGGCTCCCACTCAAGATCTTTCTGGAGCCACAGCAGTCTGGTCTCGGAATCTGCTCCAAAAGATTTCTTTGTTTGGTACTTCCAGCCAGCCGATTCTCCCTCACACCACAAAAAGGTGCCTGCCCACTTCTCTGGAGACYTCAGCTCTTCCAGACCATCACTGGAAACAGCCTGTGGGTGCTGTCTGCTGCCTGCCTTTTGACAGGGCGTCCCACAAATTTGGTCTGACTGAACACAGCTCTGCTTTCTCAGAGCCTRGAGCATGTGAAACCTCCTCCCGACCCCGACACATCCGACGTGTTCTCTTGGTGAAGGACCAACTTCAAGAGGCTGCCAAACACATCAGCCCTGGAGCCTAAGCAAATCTGTCATGAACTGCAGTTTATACACTCACAAATATATTCCCCTCTCCAAAAGTGGAGGGAAGGGGAATTTTTACCCTTCTGGGAATGCTAAGCCCTGTTTGTGTGACCGGCTTTGCAGAAACATAAAGAGGCCTAARCAGTTGCCACTAATGATGTGTCATCAATTAAGCAGTTTTATGAGGGAAGGAGATTTGGCTAATGCACAATCCTGATGACATATCCATGGAAATGCTCCCTGAGCAGGCACCACTTCATACCCGTTCTTCAGATGATGAACAAGCCAGTGAAACTGGGAGCTTTCTTGACCCAATGACAAGGCAAAGCAGTGGAGAGCAGCTTCCCTCCTTGTGCTCTCAAGGATGCTCATAGCAGGTTTTTCAGGAGCCCTTGGATGGGAGCCTACACAGCCAGCCTGTCTCTCAAAATGACTTTTCTCACCCCCAAAACKGAAAGGTCCCCATCATTTCTTGTGTCCCTGCTGACCGACACTGGTCCAGCAGGTTTTCTCTCTGCTCTGAGGCAGAGAATCCCTGCCATTCACTTTGAAAACCTCTGGGAATTTAGAAGTATATGGCAAGATCCTATATCACACAGAGGTTACAATAAATCCACATCCCTTTTCATCTTCCAGCACCTCATGGCCACCACAGTTTAGAAGCACTTGATCTGAGATCTGGAACTTGCAAATAATTCTGTCCAGACACTTCCCAACCAGCCTGACCCTTGATAGCCTCTGCCAGCCGAGCAAACAGAGAGTTTTTCAGATTATATTGTTTTCTCCCTGTAACTGAGGCTCCTTGTTCAATGCAAGAAGAAAATAGCTCATTGTCAAGCCTGTCTTTGCCATTGACATGTGACCAAAATATCAGTTTCTCCTTTTTGCTAAGGCCCAGTTGCTCCTGTGCTGGTAGAAGGGAAATCCCTGGAAACAGAGAGCAAAGTCAACGACACACAGGCTGTACCCTGTGAGTCAGCATGGCAAAGTTCTCCTCACTCCTCCTCTGCCAGCTCAAAGCCTGCTGGGAAGACGTTGTTGTTGTTGTTGTTGTTGCTGTTCTTGGGTGGATTTGTTTTTTTTTTTAATATCAGCATTTTCTGGAGTAGGGCGCCTGACCCTGACTTCTTCAGTTCTGCTTGTGGTGTCTTCACGTGCAAGCACTGGGCAACTCTGGGTCTACTTAGCATCTGAATTCCAAGAGAAAGCTGGATTCAACCCTACATGGCAAAGCACCAAAGAGTCTCAGTTCTGCAAGGTTACATTTTACTTCGGGGTGAACTTAGCAGCAACTTCTCCAAGACCTCCTCTTGCCTTGAAACACCCTTTTCTCTTTCTCCTGTTTTTTTTTTTGTTTTTTTTTCTCTTTTGTGTTGAGACAAAATCTTTACTGTGGCAATGACAGCTGAGGATGGCAGCTTCTGTTGAAATTTTGGCTACCCTCCCCTTCTTGAGGGATTCAAAGGTCTTAGCTCTGCATGCTTGGAAAGCCTTTCACCAATAGCTGGGCACTGCATGAGGGCTGGCTGGGCTTTGTGCCCTGAGATGGACAAAGATTTTCCCCTTGATCCAAGACTTCCAGGAGAGTGGAATGGGCTTGTTTGGCCAAGGTCATCAGCCTCTTTATTTTCTTGTTTACAGGCTGGCAGAAGGAAAATGCTGATTCAGCAGGCACGGGAGGAAATGTCAACAGGGGAACATGCACAAGGGGTATCCTGGCTGCACTTCTGCCAGTTATTTCTCCTTTTTTTTCAGACTGATTTCCTTGTTTCCTGCACCCAACAGATACATTCAACAAAGTCAGGTTTTCAAAACCAGGGATACTTCACTTTATCCATTTTAAAGACTTCCTATCCCAAACCCCAAAGGGAGTTGGTAACTGTGCCTGGAGTCAAACTCAAACAGAGCCAGTATTTCTCAGAAATTTGAGCAAAGTTGCAATACAACCAGAGGAAAAAAAATTGGTGGCAGCAGCTTCTGTGAAGGTTTTTGTGCTCTGAGGCTCTTTGGGAGTGAGTTTCTCTTGATCCTCCTAGGTAGGACACAGACAGTAGTGGTTAAAAGAGAGGCTGTATCCACACATCCTCCTGTAAGTCCTGAGCTGATTTTCATAAACCCATTTAGTGCTGCAGCTCTGGGTGTCCCAGTGACCCACTCCTGGCCCTGCCTCTTGCAGACTGCCCGTCTTGGCTTGTTGCTTGTATTCATTTCCAAAAGCAACTCAGTGTGAGCTGTCACATGCTCAGGGCAATTGTCCATCTGAAAGACTTCATTAAACATTTCTGGTAAAATGTGTGTGTCACTAAATGGCTTTAAGATGAGACTTTCAAATGAGTCTATGTCTTTCATCAGGTCTTTGCTCTTAAAGTAGGCATAAATATTTTTTTCTTACATAAATAAACTCAGATATTTAGGCTGGAATTGACATTCAAGGAGTTCAGTCAGGCCAGGGGCATTTGGATAACCTCCTCTCTTCAGGTTTTGAAGAAATAGGTCTTTGCTAGAAGCAGCACAGGCAAAGCATCAGCTGCAGGAAACCTTCAGGGTGAACTTGAGAAGACTTTTTACCTCTCTATGCTTCCGGTTTATCCTCTGTAAAATGAGGATCTGGTTCTTCACCCCTTGCTTTGTAAAGATCTTTGAGCTCAGGGGCTGAAAATTCAGCATAAAACCTTGACAACATTATTATTTACCTACTCAAACAAGGGAACTTGGTTCTGCAAAGACATAATTTTGGTTTTAAGTCATTCCCCAGCTCTTCAGGAAAACAATCTGTGAACAGGCACAGAATTAGTCACACAAGGAAAACAAGCTTTTRGGCAAGTTTTGCTTTTTTTATCTCCACCTGCTACCCAAATTTCAGGTGTTTCTCTTGGGGAAACATTGTCAGCCACTATTGYTGCTGTTAGAGAATCATGGAATCCTCAAGGTTGGAAAAGAACTCTACACAGTGCATGAGAGACTGTGAGAGCTGCCTTGCTTTTGCTTCAAAACATAATAAATTTAGAGTTTCCAATTGTTTCAGGCCAAAGAGGTAAAAGGAAAACACTCCAGAAAATAYTCAGAAATAACTGACATCCTTTTGGATATTACTCAAGGCAGCAAAGATGWCTTGTGTGTGCATGAAATGTTTATCTTTGCATTACTTTCTATTGCTTTATAACCACAYATTTCCTTTGCCTGCTCCTCTTGCCGTGTCCTCGGCTGCCTGTGCTGGGCATGCACCTTCTGCATGGCTTCTGCCTGCACAACTGGGTAATTAAACTGAGATTGTCTTCTGTCACCCGTGGCATTTGGAGCCACAGAACCATGCTTCAGGATTTTCAGAAAGCAAAGGGCAAAGACACCAAGGCAGAACTTTATGGGCTCATTAGAAAATTGCCTGTTATTAATCCTGCTGAAAGTAAAACCAGCCTGGTGTAAAACAGCCCAGCAACAAGCTTTCCAACCAATCATGGTGATTTATTCCAGTGTGTTGTCTGGGCCAAACTCAATCATGGTCAGCATTGCTGGACCCTTAGATAACAGGTGCCAATCTGCCATGTGTGAAACATCATCAGCTTGAAACCTGAGATTTAACTGAAGCAAGAAAAATCATCCTGAAGCTGAAACCACTTGAATTACCAAATCTAATCTGAGGGGTAGCAGGCAGCAAGGAAGATGACAGGGGATGCAATGCTCTGTGGCACTTCTTCAGAAGCTTTTTCACACCCATATGAATATTTGTCAAATCAGACCATAAATCAGACCCTACTAAAAATTTTTATCTGCTTTTGGCTTCAKGCATCTGCTAGAAAGGACCCTTTGAGTCTGTGTTATGTACATCTTGTGAAATTTGCAGTGGTTTTATTCAGAATCAGGCTACAATACACAATTCATCCTTTTTTTTTTAATGTGTTTGTGTGTGTGTGTGTGCTGTCAGCCTGCAAGAAAGGGAATAAATTAACAAAACACTGTGAGGTCATTCATAGCATCCTCATTCACTAAAAAAAATGTATCACTGCAGCCTGACCCGGCCAAGGAAGTCCAGCACAGCTGTGTGACAGCCACTCCAGGTCAGTGGCAGAGCGCAGAGCTGCAGRGCAGAGGCACGAGGGGATTTCACCCCGTGGAGCCCAGGGCAGGTACTGCAGAGCCACCAGCCCCGCCACGGAGCCGCTGCCGCCCGAGCACACTCGGGATTGTTGACTTTGCTGCAGACAGTCAGGCTGGGGCAGACTCAGACAGCAACAAACCCTTTATGAAAGCAGCTGGGAAAGAGAATCAAAGACTTCCAGTAACCAGCAGCCAGTTCCTGCTGGACAAATTTAACCCRCTCGGCATTCCCAGACAAGCAGTTTTCCTCATTGGCACCTGCTCGGTTCTTGCYTTGGCTCAATTGAACACCTAAATTCAATGTCTCCAGAAACATGMAGCCACAAAACATTCCCAGGGTCCATCCCATAATCCAATCCCCACTTTAAGTTTCTACAACATCTTTTCAGAAGCTGGTGTGTGTCAGGATCAATTTCCCCACTCTCCAGGCTCACTGAGGAGCTGTCACAGAGCTCCCTGTCCTGGTGAATAGGACATGTCCTTGGGCCTATGGTCTTATCGATAAAAAAGCAGCTGGGAGAACATTGGGACTAAGGTTCCATGTTGTTTGTTTTCTTCAAGCCATGATTGCTACAGAAACTGTGAGCCAGGGTGGCCCCAGCTGCAGGTGWCATCAGTGAGTCAGAAGGATTGGAGAAGAAAGCAGGAAATTAAATCAGAGCAGAGCTGAGGGAAGAGGCAGAGCTGCCTTCAGCCTTGGAGACCATCTGCTTGGACCTTTAGCTTCTTCCACAGTGCTATGGATGTAAATATTGGCTCTCAGGAAGACAAAACACAACACAGTTTATTCTGAGCTGGGGTAACTCAGTGAGTGCAGAACCAGCATATGGGTGGACAGAAGGTGACATCCCAGACAAAGCCTGGCACTCCCACAGAGCTCCCCCGGGAGGGACATGGGTCTGCATTAGGGGTGGCAACATGTTTGTGCCCATCTGCTGCAGATGGCACTGTGCCACTTCACAGCTTCATTTTGCCAAGGGATGCTGGACTGGGGCAGTGACTTGCTGAGCCCTGCCAGGGTTTCTGTCCCAGGGGCAGGTGGTGACCTCTGAGCAGGCAGCAAACCAAGCAAAACCAAGGGGGAACTGTGGTGTGGTTGGTCAATGCAATCCCAATGAGATGCTGAGGACAACACATCCTTGGGGACAGTGCCTGTTTCCCTCAGTCCTTGCGAGGGATCCCAAACCYAAGTTTGTACATGGATTTTTGCCAAAAGCCTGGGAATGTTCTCCTTATCTATGTTGGTTATAGTTTATCTCTCCCATTTTATTATGTCTGTAGTAGCTCCTTGACATTAGGGCCTCTAAGAGTCACATCAGCCCTTCTGTACTTTCTGTCTACTCTCTGCTGAGGAAAGGTTGCCCATATCGCAGCATCTGCTGAAAGTTGTAGAACTGATGTTCCTCTGTGACAGGTCCTCATTTTAAGTTTCAGTACAGTGCTTCCTCTTCCTTAAAAAGGCACAAGATTGAGACAGATGAGATGAGATGAGATGAGATGAGATGAGATGAGATGAGATGAGATGAGATATGAGATGAGATGAGATGAGATGAGATAGATGGATGCTTCTTTCTGGGTCACACCAGACATCAGTCTGCAAGAACCACTTATGCAAAACACAAGTTTTATTAGGAATCTAGAGCTTTGAACTAAATCCACTGCATCAGGAGCTTAAAATATTATTCTGACTTTATAGATTGATCAGAAATGAAATGTATTACCAGATATTTAACCACAATCAGTTGTATTTATATATATATACCCATGCAGAGTGTACATGTGTAAATATCTGTCTACCTATTTATATATCTATATATCTATCTGTATATATGTATGTGTCCGTGGACATCTCACTGTTTTTCAGGAGATTTCACTTATTTATATCAAGGAGCTTCTAACTGGGGTTTACCCTAACACTTTGCCTAGAAATCTTTAGGGGATTTCAACATTCATCTTCCCATTCCTGAACAACATGTAGATACAAAAAAAAAAAAAAAAAAAAAAAAAAAAAAAAAAAAAAAAAAAAAAAAAAAAAAAAAAGTTTAGTACTTGTATCTCTACTTAGGAGCTGCCACGTGCTGAAAAGCAATTTTCTGAAAAGCTCTCACACCATGTTCTCAAGTGTATTAACATTGATAAATGCAATGATAAGAAGACTCAATGCTCTTAGTGATTCCAGGAGAGAACTCCTGGCCATATCACAGAAATCCAGGTGCGTCCTGGTCATTTTGGCACAGGAAAGGTCAGCATGGATGTGTCCCTCAAGGACAGCAAAGTCCCCCCTGCTTGTGGGATCTCCACCTCCAGAGGACTCCCAGGACAGCCACACTCACACACTTGGAGAGAACTTTTGACTGGAATTATTTACCCTCCCCCCTTTCTTTCCAGTAAAACTGGGAGACTCCACTGTCTGTCTGACAGCCACAGGAGGGTTTTGTTTAAATGCACTGGAATTAATTTGCCTGATTGGTATGAGCTTTGTTAATGGCCAGGGCAGGAGGCAGCCAGTTATTTGGATATTTTTTGGCTCTGGGAAAGGTTAAGTGAGGACAGTGCTGAGAGCTGCATTGAGATTTGGCAGCCCCAAAGGGGAAGCCTGTCTCAGAGAGCAACTGCCTGTTTTTGGGCTGAAAATATATTTCCTCAGCTGTCTCTGAAAGTAAAGGTTAAGCTTAATTTAAAGTGGAACTTTAGCAGCCTGGAAAATTAAAGCAGCAAGAAAAAAAAATCTTGTTTCTCTTTTCTGCCGCTCTTAATGTCATTTCCTCTATCATTGTTTTCTGTCATTGTAACCACTCCCCTTCTTGCCCTAAGAAAGATTTTTTTTCTTTAAGTCTCAACAAACAAGTCATGCAGCATTTCTTCCAGCTACCATGAAGAACTTCCAGATTTCCTCACTAAATCCAGGAAAATTCACCTGAGTACTTCTTGAGCTTCCCTGTTGCTCCTGACACTGCCTTCTTATGCAGAGCAATAACCATCCCCATCTGATTGGGTTGTTGTGGAAAAAACAATGGAAATGCAAAAAAATATGTGGGAATTGCAGCTTGTAGTAACTGGAAATTTGTCAGCAGTGTTGATAAACAAGATTTGAGCTGGGATGATTCAAAATTTTGTGTTTTACTGGGGGAATGAAAGGCAAGGCAAGAGGTCTGCTTGCACAGAGTCACACCTGTGCCAAAGCATGGAGCTGAACCCATCTGGARTAGCCAAGAAAAGGGGAAAGAAAGAGACAAGTGAGGAAAGGAGATAACAGGTTTTGGTTTGACCTGATGCTAGAATATGTAACATCAGGCACTATCAGATCCAGGACATGATACAAGAGGAAGATCAATCCAGCAGCTTATGATAGGGCCTCCACTGATGGTGGTTGTAGACACAATCAGTACCATCAAACAYCCCACAGTGCAGATAAGACAAGAARAAGAGGGTTTTTTAAAGGAATTTCSTAATGCAGAAAARCTGACAGCAAGAATAAAATAACCACATATAAGCACACACACACAAAAAGGTAAAAATCTTAGAATTTGAGGTTTCCCCCTCTCCCTGTATAAACATGTACAGTAAATCTAACAGAGCAGGGACAAATGAGGAGGGATCTTGCCACTGCTGGTCTGATCACTCAGCTCTGCAATTATTGAGTGTAACTTGCACTCAGGGTGGATGAGATGCAGGACGACAACTGACCTTTGAGAGCCAAAGAAAGCAACCCTAGATCTCATTAAAACCCTGAGTTTGTTACTCAGCAGTGATTATTCACAGACACAAAGGTTGGAGCCTGAAGGGGGTCGTTGTGACCATCTCATCACAGCCTGGTAGTGACTCAGCTCTGCTGTCTTGATAGAGCTGGACACTCTGTAGGAAAATATCCAGTTTGGTTTAAGGCGTAGGGATGGGGACTCAACAGCTCAAACACAGTCAGATATATCAACATCTGAGCCAGTTGTTTCCAATGTCAATAAAGAGAAACTGTCTGGACTGAAGGTTATTGAACCTCAGTAGGGCAAATGAATCACACTTCCAAGTGCCTGATGCCTCCCAGGGGTTCAGAAGGAAGCTGTCAGTGGTTAACTCAAGGTGACATCTGCACAGCAGACACTGAAAGTGCAATTTAACACTAAACACTGTTGTCTGGGGATAACAAGTCAAGTAAATGTCATCCCCCTGCATCTTCACACATCATTTCCTGGGTGTGTGTAGTTTCCTGGAAGTGCAGGAGAGTCAAGTGCCCACCACAAGTGAACCTCTGGAAGGAAGCACAGGTGGGAGCTGGACAACTGGGTTCCAGGTGCTGTCCTGTTGGATTCCCACAGATCCACAGATTTTGGAAAAAGGGTCCAACTCGTCCTTGCCCCCCACATCCCTTGGCTTGCCTCACCYAGGACAGCAGGTAAGGACACAGCCCTTCCCAATGTGAGTAAAATTAACAGGTGTGGTCAGCACTGGCTTCTCGGTGGGGATCCCTCTTCTTGGGATGCAACAGGAACCATGTGGATGCAGTGGGATTGGAAGAGAAGGAAAAGAAAACCTCTGTCTCTTTACYTCAGCTTTTGTGGTCCAAAATTCCTTCTCACTTCCTGGGAAGGGGAATATACCAGGTTAGGGGTCAGGARAAGCCTTCAAATTTCTTCTCTGGTTCTTCCATGCTTGGGGAGAGAGAACTTTCCTCTTCCAGGCCTGTTTTGGTTTAGAAAGCCAGGTGTCTGCTAAGGAAGGCAGGAGCCTCCCCTAAAATGGAAAACTGTAAATCCCGTCCCTCCRAATTGCTATAAATTTTAAATTAAGGGGGCTCTCAGGCAAAAATATGGGAGCAGGAATAACAGTTCTTTATTAGGGAAGAAAATAAAAGGATAAGATAAACAATGCAGTAAACTAGAACAACGCTGGTAGAGCCAGAACCCAACCTGACACCCTGTGGGTCAGGGTGTTGGCAGCAGTCCCATTGGAATTGTGGCTCAGCCCTCCTGCAGTGCCAGGGGTGGTTCTGCTGGAGCAGGGATCCTGCAAAAGGGTGGAGTCTTCCTCTGAAGATCCAGTGGAAGAAGAGGCAGCTGCTGTTCCTCTGGGRAATCCAGTGGAGAAGCTGTGCTGGTGTTCCAGAATCTCCAGATTATATCCAGGTAGGAATGCTTGGCTCCTCCCTCTGGGCTCACATCTCCCAATGGGATGCTGTAGTTCTTATCAGTCATGCAGTGACATTCAGTAGCCTGTTATCAGCAGATGTCTCCCCTGAGGAAAGATTGGGCATGAAAGAGATAAGGAAGACACTTAACAGAAGACAACTGCCATCCAGATGGCAAATAGAACACAATTTGTTTGGCAGTCCAGGACAAGGCCATAGGTTCAACTGCAAGGCCAAGGAATGCTGATCTAAGACCATGCTGCAGGACTGAAAACACAGGATGGAGTCACTTTTCTTCTGACAGGTGTGAAGGCCAGATTAGATCACCATGATGCTCCTTTCTGGCTTACAAAGTTGTGACTATTTAAAAGCCAGCATTCCAAAAGGAGTCAGAGAGCCCACACTGACAGGTTGGTCTTTCAGTGCTGAAGTGCAAAGACACGTCAGAGCCTGTGCTGTTTCACCTGACRTCCAGAGTATCAGTTACAGCAACAAAAACTAAACCACTGCTTTCCCTTGATCTAAGGGAGGTGACTGTAATCACAGCATCATGCCCAGAACCTGCCCAATGGTTTTAGCCACTGAAAATGCTTCGATTGAGAAGGGAGACAATAAATCCTGGAAGTCACAAGTGTGTTGGGTGTGGCCAATAATCTGATAGAGGGCAAGTTTGGATTAGGTATGAGGAAGAAATTCTACAGTGTGAATTTAGAGTGGTGAGGCCCTGGCATGGGTGGTGAGGGCCTGGCATGGGTTTTCCAGAGAACCTGTGGTTGCCTCAACCCTGGAAGTGTCCAAGGCCAGGTTGGATGGGGCTTGGAGCAACCTGGGATAGTGGAAGATGTCCCTGCTCACAGCAGGGGGTTGTAACTAAATTATTTTTTAGGTCACTTCCAACCCAAACCATTCTGTGATTCCGTTTGCCTCACAGCAAGGCCAAGGCACTCCAGTGCCACAACACCACAGGGAGTTCATGTCTGTGAGTCCTGGGAAGGATCAATTCCCTCCATCCAGCCCAGAGAAGGGTCTGTGTGATCATGCCATGCTGTCAGTGGGAGCTACACYAGCCACAGTGGGGAAAAAGGGATGAAAACCTCATTAGCATTGTCCATCCCTTATCATCTGTCCAGTAAATCCTACCCAAAACAGCATAGAAGTTTATTTGTCTTTGAGTCCATCCCCTTCCATTTCTTCCTTCAACCTCTTAGATTCTCCTCTCCCTCTTCTCTGCTGTCCTTGGCCCTTCACATTCCCACCTATCTAGGAGGTTGTTGTTGATTTAATGTTATTTCTCCTAATTGCATTCCAGGTTGCAAGAGAGGCTGGCAATCTGCTCTTCTTCCTGGATAAAGAGGCTTTTTAATTTTTTGAATTTTCATTAATTTCTCTTGAATGCTCATGAAACCAAGCATGTCTGAGAAATCCTATCACTCCATCAGCCTGAGGATTTTCTACCCATTTCTATGCATTAGGTTAATGGAAAATACAGTCTCTGTATAGCTGGAGGTTCATATAATTTGCCAGCAAATTTGAATTCCCACATGTACACACAGTTTTACTCTTTTCCCTTGGGGAAAATGAAAACAAACCACTTCATTTCTGCTTAAAATCACTTGAACCCATTTGTTTTGTTTTGTTAAGCAGAAACGAAGCATTTTGCTTGGGTCATGCTGACCTCATGTTCTGCCTATTTTCATTATGTGGGGACTTCATAAAAGTGCTTTCCAGTGTCTTAGACCTTTTTATTCAGCTGGGAGGCAACATTCCAGGATGGACAACATTTTCCTTGGTACGCCCTAGACCTTGACTTGCACTCTGTCCATGTTCATCCAGTAAAAGAGGGGAATGCAGTGCCTGGCTGGGGGTAGAGAGGAGCCTGATATCATTAAACCCAAACACAGATGGTCTCTGACAGCTCAGAAAGATTCAGGTTAATTGTTATGGAAAAATACTCCACAAAAAATAACAACAACCCACAACAAAAATTAATAAATTTTAAAAAAATAAAAAACCAAACCAAACCCAAACAAACAGAAACGTTATTAAATCCAGGAATTTGAAAATATTTCCTTTGGACTAGAAATACCAAAATAAGGTATTTTTACAGAGACATGTTTAAAGAGAGGGACAGCTGTTCTGGAAATGAGACTATTTCAGACTGGTTTTGACTAATTTGGGAAGAAAAAAATGGTATTTYACTGGTTTGACTGTCTCCTGGTTTGACTGCCTGTAATGCAGCCCCACATCCAGCATCTCCAGACCTTCTGGGAACTGGGAAATCCACACCTTTCACGAGAAACACAGTTTGCCCAGGCTCTCTGGAGGTTGGCTCCTGTCCTGGTGGGTGCAAGAAGAGATGGAGCAAGTGTGAGGAAAAGACTGCAAGAAAAATGGTGAAAGAGGATCTTTGGAGACCTTGTAGAGTCAAAAGATGAAATCATGAGTGGACTTGTCTTTGTCTAAAGGGAGAAGGCTCAAGCCGAAATTAGAGAGCCCAGCTGAAGCCTGCACCAACGATTCCCTTTCCAGGATCATATGAGAGGCATGAGTCACACGCTGTCCCCATCCCTACCTTGGAGGGATGAAGTGCAGCATGGCAGTTTGCAGAGCACTCGGCTGGAAATAATCTCTTTAGGACAAAAAGGCGTTGTTGGAAGCGGCTGCCATTTCCAAATGCCAGCATTTGGAAGCGTGCAAAGAATGACAGTCACAGGAACTGGGATTTGAACAGGAAAAACAGTGCCAAGTGCTATATTTGGGCATGGTTATTGCTGTGTTTGTTATTATTATTATTATCACCACTCGAATTATAGTTCTGGTTGRAGACCATGCTTGAGATCAGACCTCCTTTTAGCAAGGGCTGTCTGCAAATATTGTGAGAAATGGTCCCTTCTCCTAAGGCAAAAATAAACAAAAATGTTTAAAAATATTCCTTTTCAGCAACAGCAGGGTTGCCCTGTGTGCACAAGGAGAGGGGACTTCAGGATATGCAAGAAAGTTCTGATAAGTGCAGCCCAAACTGTCTATCTGAGAGATAGCTCCTCTTATCAAGGAGTTTTATCTCCTAGTAGGTAAGAAAGAGTGAAGCACTGCCATCTCCTTCTGAGGCACAGSGAGATGAAGCAACTCACCCCAAAACCCACCAGAAGATCTCCCTAAGCTCAGCCTTCCTAGTTCAGAGGAGCAGAAACCTGGTTCTTCTAAACTGGAGTTTGGTCACAGGTGGTTTTGTTTATAGATGTCACTACCTGGACCAGGAAAACCCATCTCAAAGTCAAGGAGGGCATCTCACTAAGGGCATCTAGTTGGGCAGGTCTCCTTAGGGATTCCATGCCAATCACAGCCCAGCTGGTGTTTTTAGGGACTACTTTAAAACAAGCATCTCTTTTCTAGGGCACCAGAGTATTGRGGTGACCTGCAGCACCTAAGGTGACACAGGGACAGGACTCAGCTGAGTAAATAGAAGCATTGTATGTAATTCTTTCTATACTTCATCTTCCCAGCAGCTCTGCAGCTGATCTTCCTAAAGGCATGGATCTCTCCCAGGCCTCTGTCATATCTGCCTGCCCCGTGTGGGGACATCTCAAGTGACAACAGACACCTGTGTTTAAGCAGCAGATCCTTCTCTACGTTCAGGTGTCTCCCAACCTCCTGCCAATGGAGCCAATAGAGAGAACTCCACCAAGCACTTGGAGCTGCCAAGAGCCAGGTGAGGTGTTCTGGCTGTCCTGAAACATCTAAGCAGCACAAATACAAAAGACAYAAGAGCTTCAGGAAAATTATTCCCTTTTGGAGTGGCAGCTGGAAGGTGGGAGGTCCTCACATATGGCACAGGACACTTCTGTTGAGATGCTGAATCATGTCCACGTCCTCTGAGAGAAATCCCTTCCATCCAGTGCATCCTTCCCTGTTGGGTCTTAAAAATCTCTCATCATCTTTCTTATGAGCTCATCTGTTCTTGTGACTGTTTTCCAGCAGCATCCCAAATGACTTTCCAAAGGAAAAGGATCTGTTTCATGGGTGCGGGAAGTGTGGCACACAGAGGGGAGCTGAGATGCCTGTGGTCATCCAGAAGGCAGAGCTGGGAATGAAGCYCAGCTCTCCTGACCATCAATCCAGGCCCTCTAACCACGAGGTGTAGCTCTGCATCCCAGGCTCTGATCCTCAGATCCAGCACAGGAGTCAGTGCTCTCCAGCTGCTGGCTGAAGGCTGTTTTTTTCCCTTAACCAGAGGTTGAAAGTAGTGAAGTTTCCAACATTCATTTTATCTAAACCCCTAAGCCTCACTCCTGAAGTGACTGGAGGACAGATGTCCATCCCATTTACATTTTGGGAAGGTTTGAAGCACGTGACTATATCCCAGTGCTTTGATGCACTCGGAATTCCCACTCCCATTTGCTGCTGGGCACTGAAAATTTGAAAATTCCCTCTGCCAGTTCCCMCTCCAGGCTGTGTGCATTGATATTCTCCACCACCCAGTGCACTGATGGGACTCTGTGCACTGAATTTCAATGAGTGGGTAGGGGGTACAGTCCTCATGCAGAAATCCATTAGAAGCTGCTTGCTATTGAAGGGCAGTGAGCAGATAAATGTGATTGTCTACGAGTCTGAAAACAAAGGGAATGTGCTGTGATTTCACTGCAAGGAAGGTACTGTCAGTGGAAATGGTTCAATATAAAAACTGCTGTCAGCTGCAGTGTTGAAAAGTCTGAGAAAATTGAGATGAATAAGGAAAGCAATTTAGCTAGGAGGGGGAAAAAAGAAGGGGAAAAGGAGTTCTATTTAATTAAATTACAGCTGTAGCTTTATTTTTTTAAATTCGTGGAATGGTTGTGACAAAGGTCAGGAGCCTCATTTTTCAAAGCCAATGTTCAAGCCCCATGTACATCAGTTCAGAGCAGAGATTGCCTTTTCACACTTTGTTCCTGATGTGCCAGACATCCCTGGGGCTTCCTGGGCWGCTTCCTAAGAAATTTCTGACAGATTCTCTCAGCTTTAGCTGGAGCAGCCACTTTTTTCTGGGTTCAGGTAAGTCACATAAAGCCTCCATAATAAAGACCTGTGGGTGGCTGAGTGCTAGAGGAGGCACCACACCTTCTTATCCCTGTGGATCCAGCCCTTAGAATTCCTCTTTCACCACCCTTATGGTGGGGAAGTCCCTTGAAGGGGACACCCAGTGTCAACCAACATGACCTGGCTGGCTTCCAGCTGCCAATCCCTCAGGCAGCCTTAGTCCTGGAGGTCCTGGGTCATATCCACCAGCTCCACGTGGATGTCTCATACCTGGGGTGAGTTTGAGCTCATGAATCAAGGCCCTGAAGTGGGGTGAGATTATTGTCAATCCCACCCCTAAACAATTGGGCAGTGGAGTGCAAAAGTAAGGCAAAAGCCTTGCCAGCAGCAATCCCCACAAGCTGTGCTGGCACCTTCACCTGCAGGTCCTCAAAAAGCTGGGGTATTAATTTAGTTTTAATTCTTCATCATGTATCTCAGTGATGGAAAAACCCAATTCCCAGTCAGGGCAGGAATAAGCTACAAACTGACTGAGACTCATCTCTGCTTCACCTTCCTGTGCCCTCCACATGTGAGATTTCAACTTTTCTGCCCTGCAGGCTCCGTTTCCCAGCCGTCAAACAACAGCCACAGCACAACATATCTGTCTCTAAGTGCCACAGCTATAATTTACACTTTAGTGCCACCCTCCAGGGTTTTACAGAACCACTAAATAGCAGGGATGACTCTTTAAAGTGGGGAAGGTGTTCATTGATGGTGTTTTCTGCGCTGTGTCCTCCTCTGACTTTTTCACAGATTGGCAGGAAGGAAGTTTGTCAATCCAACACAAACTTTAGGCCCAAAACACACAGTTTTCTTCATGGTCCATGTTGGTATCAGCACCAGTGCTTGAAACAGGAAACAGGTGAAATGAGGAAGGAATCACAGAACAAGTGCAGAGAACTGCTTGAACTGTCAGAGCACTTCCCTCCTGCCCTTTATTTCTGCTCTCACCCATAGCTGTGTGAGAGCACAGCTGCCTTGAGGCTCTCAGACACAAAAATCCCACTTGTGGTCCCTTCTGCCCTGTGSAGTTGGCTGGGACCAAATCCAGGAGCTTGATGCAGTTGATTGTTCCAACAGCACAGAGGCACCCAGGGACATTTGAGACACCCATGGGTGACAGGAACATCTGCAAAGGACTTGCAGAGGTGACACATCATCTCTGGGAGGTCAGGAGCAGATGAAGAAGGTGGGAAGTCCCACTTTGGAGCAAATATCTGTAAAAGTTCAGAATCCTACACKAAAAGATACAAGTTGTTCTATAGTAGACACATAAGTCCCAGACATCAGAATGAAAATAGTGTGAATCCCYATTGCTCTTCCTGCCTGTTCCCCTAGATTTCTCCATCCAAAACACATCAGTTGGTGCCCATTTTCCATTGATTGTTCAGCTTCCATTCACCTTCTGCATAATGTTCTCATGTCCCTTCCAATCAGGACAGGGTTACACATCTGCTCTCACTTCTTACCCTTCCCCAGCCACACAGCTTCTTCTGCAGGAATAAAGCAACTCCATGCCTCCATCCACATCCCAATTCCTCCTTCAGGACACCCTGTTCCCTGCCTGGCAGGTCTTCACTCAAACACCTCCTTAAAACAGACACTGGAGTGTCAGTTTTGGGATGACACATCCCATAATGGAAACAAACAAGGGGAAAAAAGTTCAACAGRAACTAAATTTGGATTGGTGCATGCTGTGTCACCACTCAAAGGTCTGAAGACCTGGTGGGGCTGAAGGAGAGCCCTGCTTTCAGTGGTTTTTTTTTTCCCTCTGTTTTTGCAGAGAGCACAATTTTATGGGTGCTGATTTTATTTCAAAAAYCATGTGGTAAGAAATATGAGTGTCCTGCAGGCTAAATAAAAGCACTGAGGAACCCCTTGTGTGYGGCTGGTCCTCTCAAAAGGACAGATGAGCAGCTGTGACCTGTCAGGTCCTGTTTCACCTTCCCATCACATATCAATACAGAGTGTGTCACATTTTTAGGCTCTTTACTAGAGAGAGAACAACCACAAATGCTGTTGCTGTCTCCCATGGCTCTATTTTTTTCAACTGGGCTACAGCAATGAGAGATAAAACTGAGATTGCAGGGTGGCCAAAATATTGGAGCAACATGAAGTCATTAATGCACCAGAGAGCTTAATGCTAAACTTTTCCTTTAATCATTAATCATCTTGTAAATAGCATTAATCTGAGTCTCGAAGGAATTATTCTGCAAAAGGCTTTGATCCCAGCGTTTTTGGGGGATAAAGCCCTTTGGGAGTGATTTTAAAATCACTTTCATTCTATCAAATATGATGAATTGAAGAGAAGCAGCACCTCCAGTCRTTTTCACTGTGCTTTAAAACAGGACAAAGATTTCTTCAGAGTTAGCCAGAAAAGGGGAAATTGCAAACACCTGAATTCTCCTGATTTAAATCAGTTTTTATTTCCAGACGTACTTACAAGAGATTATGCCAACCTTCACTGCCTTATCCAGAGTCAGCTGTTCCAGCTTCCCAGAGCATATCACAAGTTGGCATGAGGCAGAGATAAGCCTCGCAGGAGGTCAGAGAGAGTTCAAAAGMGCAGAACGAGGACAAAAGGCAAGGAGCAACCACGATAAAAAAATGCAAATGCATGAGGCTGAGCARAAAGGCACATGAAGTGCAGCTGTATCCTCTGACTCTGAACCTTGTGGAAGGGCAGGTTGTCTAGACTGTGCAGCTGCAGWGAGGGATGGAGCCACATGTGATGGAGCAGCAGGAGAGCATGGTCTGGTAACAGCCCCTGCAATTCCCATCTGCCTCAACCCATTTACATCCAGAGAGTTCAGATTAAAAGAGATGACAACCTAGACCCAGCATCAACTTTGGGATTTCTGAGAGGCTGGAGATTATAAAAATGTTATTATAAAAAAGCTTCTCTCAGTAACTTTGAGAAACTGGAGAAAAGGTTCATGATTTCTGGTGCAGGCCAATCCCATTGGGACATCCCTCTTAAATTTGTTCACACACCACTCCATCACCTCTGTACTGCACACACACATCCCTCAGAGGCAAGAGATGTTCTTCCTGGCTAAAGAGGTTTTATTTTAGACAAAAAAGCTATTTAAAAAGTGGCAAAGATGGACACAAAATGAGTCRTGCTGTGAAAGGACTCATCTGAAAGGAAACTTTAACCAGGATCTTCCTCCTCATCAAAGGCTGCAGTGTGCTGGCACATACAAGGAGTGGAGGGAAGAGTGTGAATRTGGCCTTTCTGCTCCAGGTCCAGGCACATCCAGTGTTGGAACCAAAGTCCTGGGCTCTCCCTGTGCTCACACTCCACTTCCCCAGCCAGGGCTGCAGTTGCAGAAGTGAAATCAGATTAAATTCTGCCTTGCTTCAGCACAGGGGAACAAAAGCTTTGTATCAAAAAATACATGATGCTGCAAGTGACGGCAATCTCAGACCACAGGCAAAGTTCCCACAGTGAAGTGAAACTCAGATTTCTTTACCAGATCAAGCAGAAACACACCAGGTTTACCTTAAGTCATTAGACAGACATTTTCTCTTCACTGATACAGGAGACGACAAATCTTCTTTTCTTCCCTTGCCTTCTGCTTGTCCATACAAAGCCCTGCACCTCTGTAACTAAGATGACCTCATGAGGGAAAAGTGGAATTTAAAATAAGAGAAAAGTTAAAAAAAATAGCCTTGGGGTTTTGTTCGTGGTTTGGTTCTGTGGGTTCACTTCAACTTTTTTCAGAAGCCACAGTCTGCCTTTCAGACACTCTACCAAGCCACCTGGAACAGGGGCAGCCCAGTCTGAATTTATGCTCAGTGCAGAGCATCAGGGTCTCATGGGTCCTTGGTTTCTCTTCTCACCCCAAGACTGTCCCCTTTCTTCTACTTATCTAGTGACAAAACAGCTGCCGCCAATACAGCRGGTAAAAATGAGGAAGAAAAATTAAAACTGTGTGGATTTTAGCAGGCAGTGACTATTAAAAGATGCCTGCACCTCAAATTTTAAAAAAATACGTTTCCAAAATCTTCYTCACCTGTGATCATTTGCTGAATTCGTGCAGAATCCACAGCAAACTTCTGCCCATCTGAAGCTCTGATTCATGCCAAGACCACCCTCTCAGCCCAAGTCCTGAGCCTTTAAAGCCACTGGGACACCAAAGCCCAGTCCTAACCCACATAGTGAGTGCAAGGCTGGGTCTGACAGGAAAATGAGCAGAGATGGAAATGGGTTCCCCATCCACCAACAGAGGCACTGATTGCTTTCTCAATTACMTGAAGTGGTGAAGGAAAAGGACAGTTTACAATACAGGGCCTTGGGTCACATATGAGTGTGAAAAAAGTCAATCACTTGTTTTYAAAATTTTAAAAGTTTAATAGTAATAAAATGGTTATAAAAATAGCAAYACCATTAGAGTAATAATAATTTGGACAATTTGGATTAGGACAATATGAGACAATAGAAACAAAGAGTTATGGACATCCAGGTACATTTTACTGGGCAGCATAAGCCTGAAAACAGGAAACACATTAATAGAGGATTAACCCTTAAAAACAACAACCTGTTGCATATTCATACACCTCATACATGATGCATAAATTCCATTCAAACACAGGATTCTGTCTGGGCAGTGTCAGCTTCTTCCTCTGAATCCTGACTGCATCTTCAGGGCTGAGCAAGGCAGGAAGAAGTTCATTTCTCCTGATAATGGAGCAATAAATTCTCTTTCTCTGAAAGATTCAGGTGTCTTGTGGCAGCTATCTTGCTGCAAGTCCTTCCTTTAGCAAAAATGTATCCTACATAGCATAGTTTCTATTTTACCATTTTTTTATAACCTAAAACTATATTTACCACACTACTTAAGAGAATTAATACAGCATAACTTTCTAACACAACACATATAATATTCATTTGAATATTTGCAAAAAGCCAATCATAAAATATGCATTTTTCACATGAGCATGTTGCTTCCCTTTTCCTTTACATCCTTAGGGAATCATCACAGGCAAATATTCTGCCTTAATTTGCCAACCAAGCTGCATATTGACATTTCACCCAAGGCCACAGCTTGTTCTGAGCATTGTACAGCTTCCCACAGCTTCCTACAGGAAGCTGCTCAGCTTCTAACATCTTTCACCTTAATATTTACTCCTTTTTGTTCTGCTGACATTTCCTGGCTCTGCACCTTCCTCATGACTCAGAGATTTCCCGGACCCCAGCTCGGTGACATCAGCTCTGAGAGCTGCAGTTAATAAACACCACTCGTTATTTCAAACTGTAATTACGGGGGAGGCAGGGGCAGAGGTTGTTTGCCTTTTTTTTTCAAGTGAAGATGCTGAGTTTCCTCTAAAACCATATTTAGCCCTGAGCTGCAGCATGCCTGCTGTAAGGAATCACTGTGATTTTAATGACCAAAGGACAGAAAGGGGATCACAGGGCCTTGTTTTGGTCCTGGGTGTCTCAAGAGACAGAAGTATGTGTAAAGCAAACTGTGCTGCAGAACACCTGGTACAGACATAAGGCAAAAGTCCAGCAGAGCTTCGAGGTGATTTCCGTGTCCTGAAGTCACCTCTGAGAGTGACTTCATCTCCAGGAGACTCAGTGACTTAAAAAACAAAACAAAACAAAACAAAACAGTGCAGATATTTCAGACATGCCCAGCATCTGCCGGCTCAAGCAAACATCAGTAACTCTATAAATATACCTGCTTTCCCTGCCTGATGTTGTACATTCACTTTTTACTTTAAAAAGGAGCAAATATCTCACCCTACACGGGCAAGGTGAAGCAGTGCTGGGCCAACATGTGAATGTCAGAGAATCATAGATAGGTTTGGGTTGGAAGGGACCCTAAAAATCAYCCAGTTGCAACCCCCTGCCATGGATGCCACCCACTAGATCAGCTTCCTCAGGGCCCCATCCCTCCCAGCCTTGAACAATTCCATGGGAAGTTCTAATATTGATGCTGTTTATAGTGGGCTTCAGCACAGAAAAATTTTTGGTGGTTTTGGGTTTGTTTGTTTGGTTTTTTTTTAATTTTTGCAGGGTTTTCAGATTCACTTCCCTGATATCTCAATTCTTCAGCCGGAGTTTGAACAGAGCCGCTTGCAACCACATCACCTTTCCTTTCCAGGACAAGGTGACACACCTGCAAGCACTACCTGGGGCTGTGACTCAGCTCTGCCAGGAGTCACGAGCCCCAGGGACCTGCCAGGCCACAGGTAACACGTGTCCACACAGAGGGTGAGCACTGAGCTGGCACCAGAGCAAGGCGTGAACATGTTGGAAATTCGACCCAGGCATTCTCCTGTCAGCACAGGAACCAACATTGCACAGCTGGGGAGGTTCCTGCAGGACTTCCAGGCTTCAACAGGTGACTTTTAATCTGGTTTATCAGCAGGTCATATGAATTTCAGCAAAGTAATTGAATCTACCTCACCTCCTTTAAAAAAAAAAAAAAATCAGACTTCATAACATAAGCAAGATGTTATGAGAAACGCCCTGGAGTACTGGTAGAGATATTTGTTTTTTCAGCCTGGGTTTCTTCTTTTTTTCTTCTTTTTTCCTTTTTGGGTGTGTTTTTTAATCTTTTAATAACTCTGTCTGGAATTATTTCTCTGTGAAAACTGCCACCCTGCTCATACAAGGTAGAAATAATGTTCTAAGCAAATGCAAACAGGCACTTTTTCAATGTCTAAACTGTTTGGGGAATTTGGGGTTGAGGGATCAGAGCAGACATGTCCAGGTAGGGAAATCTTGCCTAGCATTTAAAAGGGAGATTTTGGCATATATCAAACTTTTAGGGCAGGGATTTTGGGCTGGATTTTCCTCCAGGACTGGTGGTTTATTGGCCAGGTATGGCAAAAATGGATCAGCAGCACCCCTGCCCCTGTGTCATGGATGCAGGTTGAAGCACTTCACCCAGATGCTTCCCACATTTCTGGGCCTGGGCTTGAAGGTGACCAAGCACCTCTTCAGTGCTTGCAGAGGTGAACCTGTCCTGCCCTGAGCCCTCTCAGCTCTCCCAGTTTATCCTCTCCAGTGTCTCTTGTGGACACAACTCTGGCCACATTTCACAGAGAAAAGCAAGGCAGAACTTCCCAAGAATATTTCTGAGAATCGCAGCAAAGAACCTCAAAGAAAGGAAAAACAATTCTTATCTCAATGGCTGCTCCTCTTGTTGTTCACAAGGAAAATACATTGTAAAAGATTATTTACCTGAAAGGAATTGGTAATTAGATTCTGGTGTGTTTTGGTTCATTAACCAATTGAATCCATGTGTGTGTGTCAGGACTGTCAGGTGCCAGTCACAAGATTCTGTTCAGTTGAGTTGAGTGCTTGTGCAGATTCAGTTTAGATATAATATAATATAATATAATATAATATAATATAATATAATATAATATAATATAATATAATATAATATAATATAATATAATATAATATAATATAATATAATATAATATAATATAATATAATATAATATAATATAATATAATATAATATAATATAATATAATATAATATAATATAATATAATATAATACTTCTGATATCCATGGAATCAGATGCATCATTTCTCCCCTTCATGGGGGTTGCCTTGATTTACTATACACAACCACCTCAACACCTGTTGCTCACACTCCCACAGGTCCCCATGAATTTCTGCACATTTTCCTTGCTGATGTTTAAGGTCAGACCTTCACACTGAACAGCTTAGGCCCAGTGTGGAAGAAACAGGACTCAGAACAGCCAGCAGCTATGTCCAGAGCTGATGAACCTCACTTTCCAAGCTGCTCAGGCCAAGACTTTCCCTCCAAGCTCAGCCTCTCCCATGAGTGTTCTGTGACTCACAGGTCACTGCAAGGCTGTCCCAGCAGAAGGCTCCCATATTCTGCTCAGTCACTGCTGGCTGTGCTTCATGTGGACCATCAATGTGATCCTGTACAGCTGCTCTCATGTTCATCCTGTTCTTACATGTTTGTTTCCTTTATTTTGAGGGATGACACTGGCCTGATCCTCTCTTGTCCCACTTTTGTGCTCATCCTGTGCACTGTGGGCTGGAATCAGAGAGTGCAAACACAAGTCTCGTACTTATTKGTAGAAAACAACATAAAAATGACTAGTCAAGGGCCATCTAGCCCAGAATTTTGGTTTACAGCAGTGATCTAAGGGAAAATATGACAAGATAAACACATGGTCACATTTTTCCTGAATGCTGTCCCAGTGAATTTGTGCAAATAACTTTCAAAACCCTGAAAGCAGCAGGACTCTGTCTGTGGCATATTTGATGATGGAAAATATGTCCCTGGCAATGGAGAACATCTGTGGATACACAAAGCTCTGCTTTTCCATCCCCTGTGCTTTAAAAAGACTGAGGTGAAGGTGCTGCAGCTCYGAGAGCAGCACCAGGAGAGGGCTGAAGGTCCCAGTGAAACAGGAGAGCAGCACACAGCCCGGAAAAGCCTAGATGCTAACACTGTTCCTTTTCTATAGTCAGATTTATTTGGGGATGTCTAATGGGACCACTACCATCAAAWAAATAGGATTTTGCCTGAGCTGTGTTACTGGAACAACTCTGTGAAGGATAGTCCTGCTGCATGAGCAGCAAAGGGTCAATCAAGATGTTTAATATGCTGGATAAAAACCCCTTAATGTCCCCAAAATTGTCACACCAGAGTTGTACATCAACATGGGCAGACTTTAGATTTTGCTGCCARGTATGTTGGTTGTTTTAGTGTTTGCAAATATCCCAGAAGAGAGRCTACAACATGGCTGTGACTCCTGGAAACAGCAACAACAACAACAAAAAATCTGAGGCTTTAAAGGCAACTGAATCATTTTGGAATTTAAACGGTGTTGGAAAAAATCTTGAGGAAGTGAGAAAAAGAATCTGGAACAGGCTCCCCAGGGAAATGGTGGAGTCACCATCCCTGTCCGTGTCCAAAAAACTTTGTAGATGTGGCATTTCTCAATATGGCTTAGAGGGCACGGGGGCATTTGGTTGAGGTTGGACTTAATGATCTTGGAGGTCTTTTCCTACCTTAATGATACTATGATTCTGTGACATTACAGGGTCAATTAACTCCTCTTTAAACCTTAAAAACTACGGGGAAAATGACTGAAGCTGTCAGTGTAATGTCAAGATTTAGTTCMGATCTGGTTGCAAGAACACAACACYGCTAGCCTGTGGTGAATATCTGYTTCTCAGACAAGCTGCTACTTGAACAGAGCCTGCTGAAGCAAAATAGGTCCCCTCACACCACTTCACTGGAATAATACTGCAGTGGAACTATTTTTTTGCCTGCCTTCTAGCAGAGAAGGAAATGATTCCATGGATACATGAAAAGCATCACTTGGAAGACCTCAGTATGTTTAAATTTTGTTTTTTGGAGCAATTGTAGAAGCAAAACTCCCTTGACAACSTCTTGGTCCCTGGAGCTGCATCACTGACCCTGTGGGTGCTTCTTTCTGTCTGTACCCAGCAGCCTGGAAAGGTAAATCTAATGACAGCAGGAGTAATCTGACATAGAGGAAAGAGCCTTCAATGACTCTGACCCATTAACCCTAATCTCTTAATTACCCCGCCATTGATCAGGAAATGTGCGCTAATTAGCAGAGCGTTAGAGCAGAAATTCGCACCCAAGGCATGAGTCACGAGCCTAATTATCAACATCTCCTCCCAGGCCTCACGGAGGYTGGGACTGCAGCAGGTGATGTTATCCCTCTCCTTTCGGGCAGAAATAGCTCAAAGGAAGGTGAGAAAATGAGTCTTGTCACTTGTCCTGCACCATCTTGYCTTTGTCAGCTGCTTTAGTGGCAACCTGGTCCTGAAAGAATTTATGTGACAGAAATGTCGCTATAGAACCACAGAATGGTTTTGCTGGAAAGGAACCTTAAAGATCACCTCATTCCAACCCCCTGCCATGAGCAGGGACACCTTCGACTGAACCAAGTTCGTCCAAGCCCTCTCCAATCTGGCCTTGGACACTTCCAGGGATGGGGCAGTCACAGCTTATCTGGGCAATCCRTGCGCTCAAAGTGAAGAATTTATTCTTAATATCCAATTCAAACCTAATCTATCAGTTTAAAGCCATCCCTYCTTCTCCTATCACTGCATGCCTTTGCAAAGAAGTCCCTCTCCAGCCTTCAGGGTCAGCCAAGCAGAATCCAGCCTTGTTTTTTGGGTGACAAAAACAAAACCTGGGGAACTAACTCTCATTCTCATTTATGTTGTCTCATTTTCTTATGCAAAATAATCTGCAGCCCTGCACAAAGTAAAGCAGCAATTATTGTGCAGCAATAATTTAAGACTATCAGGCTGCAGGATCCACTTTGGATCCATGCCTCGCTTGCTTTCTCCAGCCTTCCCCTTGTTCTAGAAGTCCTAGAGGCCCTCTGTAGTTGATCTTTGAAGAGATCTTCCCCTGAATTTCTCTAGGTGACAGGTTTGCTCCTCCTCAGAAGGGATAGGGTCTTCATCCAGCCACATGTTCACCTGGAGGCGTTCCTGTGGAGGTTTTGGGCAAGGGGATTGAAAGATTTCACCAGGGAAGGACCAGCTCTATGCCCAGTGCTGTTCTCACCAAGATAATGGGAGTTTTTGGGAAGGAAAAGCCTTCCTCCTGAGCTCTGGTGGGTGATAATGGGAGCTTTTGGGAAAGAAAATCCTTCCTCCTGAGCTCTGCTAGGCCCAAGGGGATGGCARGCCCAAGGGAAGATCACCCTGCTGGTCCTGTACAGTCACAGGGTTTTATTTCTCTTAGAAGACTTCTTTTGGCAGGCACAAGGTCCAGGTAGAAGCATCAGCCTTCCACGTGTTGGTTATCTCCAGGGGAGGAGCTGGCTCTTCCCTCCATGCTGAACTTTAGGCCCAGGAGCTCTCACAGAGCCTGGGGAGCAGCTGCAGAGCTCCAATGGGGGACAACACAGAGGAGAAAGGAGCTCTGGGCTTTGCAAACTTTCACTTCTCACTGCAGGCTGTCAGTGCATATATATATATATATATATATATATATATTTTTTTTTTTTAATAGGGTCTTGCGCAATACTCAAGAGGAAGGGCCAGAGGCAAAAGCCATTCTGTTTGACATCAGCATTCCTACTGAAGAGAAAGCAAAGAGAAAGCATTTGTGGTCAATGAGTCCAAGTAAGGCATCTTTTAAAAGTTTTGTTTGTTAATTTTGCAGCCAGAGGCAATTGCAATGTGGGATTGGAGCATTTTTCAGCCAAGGTCTCCAGGAGTCCTCAGGTCCAGGCAATGAGGTCCAAAATGCAGCCCACATGGAGCTCTTCCTTGCTTCATGATCATGGTTCAGGAATGGGTACACATAGCTCCTCATTTGCCAAATGCAGTTTTACTTTTGGTTTTATTTCTTCAAATTTCCAATGTGGAAGGAAAAGAAAGCAAAAGCAACAAACAAAGGAAACTGCACACGAAATATATTATTTTGCTAATAATGCCTGAAAGGTGACAATAAAAATTTCCAATATTCCAGGAATTAAGTCCAGGTCAGCTCCCTCACCAAGAGATTAATTTGCTAAGAACAGTGTTACTCTGCCTTGTGTCTTTGAGGACATATCAGAATTAAGTCTCAAGGGTTTCGTACTGGGCTAGCAAATTATCTGTTTGCTTTAAAACTCCATTTTCAAGTCTTGTAAGCCACTTGTGAATGTAAATGTTGTCTGAGGTGGTACAAAGTCCAAACAGCAGCTCACCCTGCAGCAAGGATCAAGTTCCACTGCTGCATGTGGTGAGCAGCTCTCTTGTGCCCTGACCTTGGGATCTTGCTACTTCATATGCCTGGAAAGCAGAATTTAAAGGGATAATAATGATAATAACTGATAATAGTTGCCCTTATAATCTGTTTTTCTTCCAAGAATGTTCAGGTGMTTTAGAACTCCTGGGAGGCTCTGGTCCCTGAACTGGTTTTGTTCACTATTGTTTCAATCATCACCATGTTAGCAGGCTCTAAACAAGAAGGAGTGGTGAGAATAATGGAAACTCTTTGTGTTGGAGAACTTTGTACCACACGTGTGAGTAATCTTTATTCCTTATTTATCTTTCATCTTTATTCCCTATTTTGGTGGGATTCCCCTCAGCACTGCAAATCACCACAATTTCATTCAATCCATGTGTAAAGTGGCAATTCTGCCCCAAGTCAGCCTTGAGGATGGGTGAAAGACGTGGCAAACCATGTCCCYCAGGAGCTTTTGTTACTCTTACAAAATATTCTTTGTGTGTCTTCCRCAGACAACTCAGAGTAGACAAGAACCTGAAAAAATAAAATTAAAAGTAAAGAAAAAAAAACTGCTAGAGCAGTACTGACAGCAAAGGATGGAGGGCAGGTGTAAGAGATGATCCTGTGGTGGATAAGAGAAAACATCTCCCTTTTCTTCCACTAGGAAAAATTTTGCTGGTTTAAACTTTTTACATGGAAATGTTTATCTCTGTAAATCTGGAAATAGCCAAATTTCTGAGAAGGTGGTCCAAGGTTGTCATCTGACTAATTTAATCTGTGTTAGAGTAAAAGAGAAGCAACTTCTCAGTRGAGAAATTCCCTGTGGACACTACCCATGGGTAGAGCCAATATCACAGGCAGCCTTAGCTCAGACCAGAGSCCACATCAGCAGAATTTGATTGCTGTGGCTACTCATGAAGAGTCACTCCTTCATCAAGTTAGAGCCTATTAATATACAAAGCTTTAAAAATCTTTGTTATTGTGTGTTTGGATCAGAATCACAGGATGTTTGGGTTGGAAGGGGTGTTAGAATGGTCACCTAGACCAGCCCTCCTGCCCACAGGCAGGAACACTTTCCACTAGGCCAGGTGGAAAGCCCCATCCAGCCTGGCCTTGAATAGGGCAGAGTAATCCAAGCTTTTACTTTCCCCCCCTGATTTTGGAGCATTTTCTACCAGAGGTGTGGATCCTTTTGTTCCTGTTGGTTGTCATAACCCAAACCCAAACTTGCCATCTCAGGCCACTCCAGAGCATGGAGTGGTTGCTGAGGTCACAAACTGAAAATKATAAGGACCTTTGCATTCCCTGGCTCTCAAGGCTTCTCCAGTCAAGCTGCAGACAGTGAGGAATTCATCCCTCCTGCAGAGTTCTCCTTGTTCCTCCTGTTTAACACACAGGAAATGTGAGCCACAGAGGTGTTTGAACATCCTGGCCAAGGTCTTGGAGGAGTCTCAGCCACAGATTCAGAAACAGAGCTCAGATGTCTCCTCTCCAAATCCTGCTGATGGAGCACTGTCAAAAGCTCCTTGTCCCATCACCTCAGGTAGATTCCTTTGTGCTGAATCACTGGTAGCAAAAGGAATATAATAATTAGAATAATTAACTCCTACATAAGCAAGGCATGATGCAGTTTGCAGAGATCTCCAAGAATTCCTTATCAGTAATTCACATCTACACAAATGGAAGCACTGGAAAGTCAAATCACCCAACCCCAGGCCTGTCCTTTTCAGTCACAGGCATGTCTGGGATCAGAGATGTCCTCATGCCAAGGTGCCAAAGGGGGATGGACACCCAAAGGGACACCAAAGGTGGGTGAGAACACCAGTTAATCTTGTCACATGGCTACAAGCCATCCCAGAAAGGCTGCTTGCAACACCTCATCCTTGGAGCATTCAGCATGTGATCAAGGTCACATTTTGCATGTCAAATTTCCCAGCTGGAGACCTGGGCAATGCCCCTGAGGAATTTGGGTGTGTTTGCATAAATGTACCTTTATCAGACATTCAGCATGCCAGGAGGAGCAGCACAAGCATGTCAGCTTGAAGARATGTTACTCAGGATTTGGTGAAATGTTTTTTTTTTCCAGGAAGTTATGCATGATTGAGAGGAGTCTGCATTTCTCATGTCCTTTTAGACCTGGTCTCCAGGACTGGTCTTCGAAAAAGTGACAAAGTCAATGTTTCAGCTGCAGTTCCATTCCTGCAGAAACTACACTGAGATTTTTTTTTGTTTTCCTTGGAAAAAGCCTACAGGTTGCTATGCAAAGCATTCCTAATTTACCCAGCCATCTGCAGCAGAAGGCTGGTGGTGAATCAACACCAGCTGGAGCTCAGCAGAAGCTTTTAGGTTGCAATTACGCCGGGCTATGTTCTGAACCTTCATTAATGGCAGCCTCCCAATGGTTTCTAATATCTACTGATGTCCTGATTGATCAGATCCTCACCAGAAGAGCAAGTCCTAGATGACTGTTGGTGTCACTAAGCAAACTGGTTTTAATAATCTCCAATTTTCAGTGCATCCTCCAAAATCTACCCTCCTTTTGGGTTACAAGTTCCTCCAAAGCTGCTTCYTTCAATTTTCCAGGACCCAGAGAATCTGACAGCATATGAGACCTTGGGGAAAGCAAAATGTTTGTTTTTTAGTGTGGGATGCTGAGATCAGCTCCCAGATCTCTCGACCAAGATGTTAGATGATGTCCAGGCCACCTGTAGGATTCCCTGCCCTGTTCATGGATCACAGGAGAGGAATATAAAGTAGAATGTGTACCTTTTGTCAAAACTCTGACTTGGTGTCATCCTACAGACCTTCCCATTTAGTCAAACTGATCCAAGTTCCTAATARTGGTTTCAYTAACCAGAAGAATTAAGTKCAAASYAATRTAYRGGRCTTTGAGCTACCTGGTCTAGTGGAAGGTGAACCTGGCCATGGCAGGGGCTCGGAACTACAAAATCTTTATGGTCCCTTCTGACCCAAACCTTCCTAGAATTCTCTGATCTTGGCTATTGGCAAACACAAGAGTATAAAATCAGTCATTGATTGAGTCAATGAGTTGAAATCCATCATTTTTATCTGAAAGGCTTTGTACTCCAYAAATAAGGGCAAGTTCAACTAAAAATTATTGATGTTTTCTCTGGAGCYCCAAACATCTTTGCTCACCCCACAGGAGATCTGAGTGCTGCTCATTTCCATTATGTTGAAACCCTTTTAATGCTCTCTGATGGTTTTATAGATGGTGTAAAACACACTTCATCTTCCCCTTTGCCTTGAGTGGGACTGCTGAGGACTGGGAGGTGCCAAAGCTTCTGGCCTTTGGCTTCATCTAYAGGAGCAGAAGTTTTGAACAGAATCAATTTGAGGTCTTTATTTCATAAAATGAATAACRAMATYCTTGAGCAGCTAGAGATGAATGTGYATATTTTGAATCCCTGCTACACCTGAGAGTGAAGGGCAGGAACATACCCACAAAATGCCTGAGAACAACTCCAGCTCCTAAATGGTGGAAGAGATGGATTTTGGGGCTGGCTATCAAAGCTCTGCTCACAAGGATTAAATCCTGGCACACATCAGAAATTACTTGTTGCCTTGCTCCATAAATTTGATTTTTCCCAGGCCTGGAACAGTTTTGAACCTCTAGGGTTTTTGTCCCGGGAAGAGCACAATCAAGTTCAGTTCTTACTACAGGAGTTGGAAATTCAATATATCTTCAGTGATTTCAACTGATTTGATTCAAGCTGATTGAGATTGGAACATGACATAGAGACAGACCCATTGCTTCAGCTGCACATGTCCTGTCACATGTCCCTCTAACATTTCTTCACTGTTTAATGTGAGGGATGCTTTGTATCTGCTCTCAGATAACTCAATGAACCATATTTGACAACCTCTCTGTCRGAGAATCACAGAAGRGTTTGGGTTGGAACAGACTTCTAAGATCATCCAGCTCCAMCCCCCTKCCATGGSCAGGGACACCTTCCACTGTCCCAGGTTACTCCAAGCCCTGTCCAGCCTGGCCTTGGACACTTCCAGGGATTCAGGGGCAGCCACAGCTTCTCTGGGAAACAAATCTTTGTTTCCCTCTGACCTTCACTGAAGGATCTGCCCAATCTTCACAGGTTTATGCTGACAGTGGAGAACACCCTATAGGCAGACACAGACCAGAAAGAGCAGCCCTGGAACTCCCAGTCACTATCTTTTGCCTGGAGTTTGCTCATTCTTAGATAACAGACCTTAGGTATTTTCTTTTTCCTTTCCTATTAATTTTTAAGGGAAATGGCACCAGGCTTTTGTCCCCAGACAC